>PNEQ01088525.1:0-84127 GCA_003012365.1 Medauroidea extradentata | reverse complement strand
TTCATCATGTTTCGGATGTGCTAGTAGTCACGTCCGCCGTCCTCGAAGGGTTAAGACGCAGTTGGGACAGGTATCTATGACGTAGGTTCATCGGGATTCCCACTATGAGCCACCCGGGCTTTGAATCATCGGCCAGCCCTCAAGGTGTTACGAAACAGCCGCCGACCACTGGCCTCCAGGAACATGGCACGCAACAATATTTTAATTCTTTTATATAACCAGCCTTTATTATATAGTCCCAAAAATTTTATGACGAGTTTTTGGTGGAAAGGTCTCTTCAAAATACAGCATAAATATATTAGAGAATGATTAGTCTGACGTACCGGAGAATAGGTTGAGAGTTTAGTAGGGAGCAGTCTAGCTGAAACAGTTGGACAAGATGATGGAATAAAGATAATGGTTGTAAATTGTATGAGTGTCTGCAGCAAACTGGTAAGTTTCTGGGGTAGGGTTGAAGGATATGGTGTAGTTGTGGCAATGGAGACATCACTGAGTGAGGAGGTGCTAGACAGTGAATGTAGGCAAGATAAGTTTACCATATTCAGAAGAGACAGGGACAGGCTAGGGAGAGGAATAATGGTGTGGGCAGGGACTGAAAGATTTTGTAGAATGTATTAGTGAAAAGGAAGAGATTATGGAAGTCAAAGTAAATGGGCGTTGCAGGAATATAACAATACTGGCAGTGTATAGGCCACCAGGGTAGGGATGGCAGACTATTGAGGTTGTCAATGAAAGAATAGACAGGTTGAGGGATAGGCAGTGGGTTGTAGTAGCAGGAGATCTGAATATGCCAGATGTTCAATGGAAGGAAGGAGCGGAGGGAATTGGCACTAAGATGCAGAGAATGGCTTCAGTATTAGTTAATAGAGGATTAGTGCAAGTGGCGGATACTCCAACAAGGAGTGATAATGGTGAAGAGTCTGTGCTGGATGCTGTATTGGTCAGGCCAGGGAATGTGTTATTGTGGTGGTCCTGGAGGGAATTAGTGATCATGACATCCCTGTTGTGAAAATTAAGCTGGGTAAGATCGGAGTAGCCTAGAGCAATCCAAAGAGAGGGTTGTTTGGCAGTAGAGACCTGGCAATTGCAAGGGAGCGGAAAAGTTTCTAAGGGAAAATTTGAACGCTGGACTGGAGAAACCAGTGTAGATTACTTGTGGACAGGATTTAAAAGAATAATACATTGCATGCTGAAGAAATTTGTCCCCCAGAAATGTTATAGAGCGAGGGGAGATCCACCATACTATGGGAAGGAGATCGTAAAGTCGAAGAGGAAAGGCAGGCAGCTACACGCTAGATGGAGACGAAATGGAATACCAGGGACTAATCCATGAAACAGTTAGGAAGGGAGTTGGAAAGTAAGAACAAGCAGGCAAGGAATAGGTATTTAGAGAGTATGATGGAGGAAGGGAAGGGCAAGGAATGGGAAAAATTATTTGGGTAGCTTAGAAGGGTGAGAGGTGTAGGGGAGGGGATCCCAACTTTGAGAGGAGTGGACGAAAGGGCTGCAGCAGATGACAGGGACAAGGCTGAACTGTTGCAGGCACAATACATGTTAGTGTATGAGGCAAAGGACAATTGAAGTAGATCATTCATAGGAGTCAAGGGTGTTAATAACATTTTTTTATTGTGAAAGGTTGTGATGTAGAAAGGGTGATTAAGAAATTGAGACGTAATAAGGCTGCGGGGCCAGATGGTATAGGAATTGGTGCACTCAAGTTTGGAGGGAACAAGTTGGTAAGATATATGGAGGTGTTGTTAGGGAGATCGCTGGAGGAGAGTAGGTTACCGCAAGGATGGAAGGAAGCGTTAGTGGTCCCAGTGTATAAGCAGAGTGAGGATAGAGGGAAGCCAGGTAGTTACAGGCCAGTGAGTCTCACATTGAATACAGGGAAGGTGATGGAGAAATTGATGGAACAATATGTGGTATACTCTGTTTCATTTAAGTTTCGATAAAATTGACAGCAACTTACGGGCAATAATTTTTTAGCATTTTGTGATTTGTTGCACAATGCAAGACATTTTTAGCTCTAAAATGAACCTGAGATGTCCATTTCAGCATTTGTACTGCACAGTTTGTCTTGTGTAGTGACACAAATAACCAAATATTACAAATTATTGCCCATAAGTTGCTGTCAGATTTATCCAAACTTATATGAAATGGAGTATAAATGTTATGAACCTAGGAAATGAATACAGGAATACCAACACAGACTAAAGGAATATTCATGTGAGACTCAGCTGGCAGGTTTGTTAGAGGATTTGGTTCAGGCAGTTGATGAGGGGAAGCAGGTGGATGCTTGCTTCATAGACTATAGAAAGCCTTTGACAAAGTTTCCCATGGAATCTTGACGAGAAAAGTGGAAGAACTGCTGAATGACAAACAGGTGGTTGACTGGATTGATGACTTTCTCAGGGGACAAGCACAGAGTGAAAGTGGGGGAGGCAACATCCAAAGACGGAGAGGCTAAATCAGGACTGCTGTAGGGAAGTGTGTTGGGGTCTTTGTTATTCACTATAATGGTGAATGACACAGGATTCAGGGTTGGAGGTACTATAAGACTGTTTGCAGATGACTGTGTACTATATACAGAGGTTAGCAGTGGAATCAACTTGCAGGAGGATATTGATAGGTTGTGGTCTTGGACGGAGGAGAAAAGAATAAAGATCAATGTGTGTAAAACCAAGTTGGTACTAGGAAGAGAGTGGTGAGTCGACAGATATACAGATGGGATGGTCAGGAGATAAGAGGAAAGCACAGAATATAAGTATCTAGGGGTTGTGATACACGCTGATCAAAGGTGGACAAAGCAGGTTGGACAGAATGGTTAAGAAGATAAGTAGGGCTTTAGGACTACTCGAGAGGGTGTTGAGGGAGTCAGTGGTGAGGTGAAGGGAAAGGCATATTGCACGATGGTTCATCCAGTATTGGAATATGCTGCAGTGTAGTGGGATCCGTACGTGGAAGTGGAGGTGCAAGAGCTGGAGAAGAACAGAGAAGGGCAACGAGTTGGGTGATAAATAATTGGAAAAGGCAGGGTCAGGCTGGTGAGGAGGAAAGGAACTTTAGTATTATCGTGATGATAAAGGAATCGGGATAGAAACCATTCAGGAACAGGATGATAGTGGAAAGATTGGTCAGGTTGCATAAGGTGTTTAACAGGGAGGGGGGATGGGGTGGTTTGGCCAGCGAACTAAGTAAAGGAACTTTTAAGGGAAAAAAGGAAACAACAATGAGAAGATTCAGAGGGTGTGGAGGAGAATGGAGAGGGGTAGACAGTCAATGCTGGTGAGGACGGTGAGGGAGTGGAATGCACTGCAGGAGGAGTTGGTGACTGCGAAGAGGGTTGAAAGTTTTATGAATGGAATGGATTGGTGCTGTGGGGATAGGGAGGAGTCTGCTCGGCACTGAGTATTAGCCCAATTGTGAGCATAAAAAAACTCACTTATTTTAAAAGGCTGCAGAAAATATTTGTACTGTGTTCATCAAAGTATCTTCTTGTCTCAGTGATAACTTTATTGGAGGACCTGTGTTGTGTGTCATTGAAAAAGTTATTTAAATTAATTGACTGACCATTATTATTAGACAGACCTGTCACTAGGACTGAGCTTGTATAAGAGTTCTCACAGAGATTGATCAGAATGTTGTCAATGGTTGTGGCTAACTTACTAGTCTCCCTTGGAAAATATCAAGAATCACTACTCATCGTGTACCGGCCAAACTATTAGACATATAAGCTAGTTTATTGATGAAAAATGTTTCTCGTGACGTTCTAAGTAGTCCTACATATAATATTTTGGTGTTAAGGTTAGGTTTTTTTTAAGTTAGTTTAGGTTAGTTAAGCAAGATTAAGTTAGTTTAAGTAAGATTAGGTTAGTTTAAGTAAAATTAGGTAAGTCTAGGTTAGTTTATGTTAGGCTAAGTCAATTCAATTCACTTTTTTGTTGTCCTGTCAACTACAATAAGTACAAGGTGGTACAAGTAGTATAGGACTCGTCAGCAAAGTTATATACATATATATAATTCAGTGAGTACAAATATTTTACATATATGCCTATTTCCTGTCTACACAAGAAGTAGGAGTACGCAGTCACAGTGGGCCTAATGACATATTTTACAATCAATAAAGATGCCAGACAATAACATGTCAACATATCTTTAAATACATTTCATAGGTACTACAGTATATAGGCTACATCTCTATCATCAAGCACAGATTAACATAGCCTTTGTTTCAACAGATTTTTTATTTCATAAACTTACAATCCTATAAGTACTATAATCAACTCAGTCAATACAATACACCAAACATGAGAAGCAATAACTTGCTCACAGACAAATTAAAATTTTTTGGAGTCACTGGTATACCTAACAAGCTACTGATCTCATACCTTTCGGGGGGACAGCAACAAGTATATGTCAAAGATAAAACAACTTCTTTTTACTCAAAACCTGGTAAAATAAAATATAGTGTACCACAAGGCTCAATCTTAGGCCCATTACTATTCCTGGCATACATAAATGACCTATTGATATAAATAGTAATGATAACATCACTAACAAATTCAAAAACATTTTGCTACAGTTTAACTTAATATGTACAATCAGTGAACCAACCAGAATCACCAATACAAGCAGGAAAACGTTGGATAATATAATTACAAATATTAATTCTAAATTTTTTGCATCATATAACTATGCTACCTTCACGTCTGATCACGATGTACAGCTAATGACCATAGAAAAGTCCATTATGAAAAACTCTACTCAAGCCAACAAACTGCTGAAAGTCAGCCAAAGAAGATTATTTAATGATGAAAACACATCCCTATTCAATAACACTTTAAAACTTGAGTCATGGTGTGACATCTATTCAGAGTCTGATCCAAATAAAGCTTGGAATAAATTTTCTACCCTTTTTTGGGACACTGTTCAACCATGCATTCCCCAAGGTTACAATAAAGGAACACAATAGCACTCCGTCCAGCAAATGGACGACGAGAGGCCTGTATACATCCTACAACAAACTTAGATCAATGCAAATGGCAAAGCGTCATTCCTTCAATGATAAACTTAAATTATATACAAAAAATTATGAAAAAAACTATAATAAAGTTATTCATGAGGCAAAAAGACAATATAATAATAAGATAATCAAGAAAGCATCCAACAAAACTAAAAAAAATTGGGAACTGATAAGAAAAGAAACTAAACAAAAACAAATTCATAAAAATTTAACAATTAAAATCAATAATGACAACATTACTAGTCCAAAAAATATAGCAAATGAATTTAATACATTTTTTTGCTACAATACCAAATGATCTAATAGCAAATTCTAATATTGGTCATACCAACCAGAACCCACTCCCTTCTTAAAATTTTAAAAACCCTAAATCAATATACTTTTACCCGGTAACAGAAGATGAAGTTATAAAATTCATACAAAATTTGAAAGAAAGAAAGAAAAAAAAAAACCTCTTCTGGTCTAGATGAAATACCCACGGTACTAATAAAAAAATGTTGTCAGTACATCTCATCACCACTAACCTATATTTTTAATATTTGTTTATCAGAAGGTGTTTTCCCTGATAGACTAAAATTGTCTAAAATAATACCCTTGTATAAAAAAAGGTGATAGTACAAATATGAATAACTATATACCCATAGCACTCCTATCTTCCTTTTCAAAAAATTTAGAGAATATTATTGCAAAACGGCTAATTAACTTTTTAAATAAACATAACATAATTTTTAAAAATCAATTTGGTTTTATAAAAGGAAAATCCACTGAACAAGCAATCTTCAGTTTTATTGATAACATAATAAATGCTCTTGATAAAGAAAAACAGGTTATGGGTATTTTTGCAGATCTGTCAAAAGCTTTTGATTGTGTCAATCACAACATTCTACTCTACAAGCTAGAAACATATGGTGTAAGAGGTATCCCGCTCAAAATGTTTGAATCCTATCTGACCAATCATATTCAAGTTACTTTAATAACCTATTGCGATGAGAGTGGATTTTATGATAATTATATATCTGACCAAAACATCATAAATATTGGGGTCCCCCAGGGTTCCATTTTGGGTCCGCTTCTGTTTGTGATTTTCATAAATGATTTTCCTTCATCAGTGAAAAATAGTGATGTCATCATGTTTGCAGATGATACTAATTTATTATTAACTGAACAAAACAGTGTTGAATTGATAAAAAATGTAAATTTAACAGTTACGAGCATTTGCAACTGGTTTATAAATAACAAACTAGTTTTGAATAGATCTAAATCCTCTGTAATGATATTTACTCTTACAGACAGTACAACTAAAAAAGATGCAACAATTCCCATAAATGTCAATAATCTAGAGGGAGTGGATAATATAAAATACTTAGGACTACATATTGATAAGCATTTAACCTGGAATGATCACATTAATTTTATCTGTAAAAAATTGTCCTCAATGTGTTATGCCATTCACTCAATTAAAAAAGTTTGCTCTGTTGAGATAACACTAGCTCTGTATTTTTCTAATGTGCAGTCCTATCTTAAATATGGCATCATTTTTTGGGGCAAATCCACCCATTGGATAAAGGTATTCAAACTACAAAAGAAGATAATAAGAATTATAGCAGGTAGGGACAAAATATGTCATTGTAGATCTATATTTAAGGAACTCAAGATTCTAACCTTTCCCTGCTTGTACATATATCAAACTATACTATTTGTAAAGGAAAATACGGACACTGAATTAAACAGGAATGTTCACAATCATTTCACAAGAGGTTACAATAATCTTCATGTTCCAGGACACAGAACTAAAATGTATACGCTAAATCCACGTTTTAGTGGTATAAAACTTATCAACAAACTCCCTGTTTCAATAAAAAATATTAGCAATTTCAATTTATTTAAAATCAAACTAAAGGCTTTTCTAATTGAAAAGTCATTCTACTCTGTAAACGAGTATATGAATTATAAGGTAGGCAGCTAATGATTATACCTATGTAAATGAGATATATTTCTTTTTTATAAGATATTGTTATGAAGCATAATGTAAACACTGTACTGTATTATGTTGTCAATGTTGCAATGTTATGGTAAATATGCTATACACTGACGACCTCTACAGGTTGTGTTTATGTGTAATTGTGTTCATGTTATATGTTAGTTTATGACCTGTGTATATATTTTTGACAACTCCTTTCCAGTCTATTCTGGAAAATATGGAGGCAATAAAATAAATAAATAAATTCCATGTTCCTTGAACCCCAGAGCTACAATAATTTTATTTGCAGATGACACCAGCATTATAGTGTCTGGAGAGTCGAGAGACAATCTTAGAATGCTAGCAAACACTACTTTTTCAAATTTGGAGTCGTGGTTCTCTGCAAACAAATTAAATCTTAATCTTGGAAAAACACGTATAATGCATCTTTTAACTAAGAACAGCAAACAACAGACTGACACTAATATTGTCAGAAATGCAGAAAAAATTAATGAATCAACTGTAACTAAATTTTTAGGCCTACATATTGATACTTCACTAAACTGGAAATCTCATATTGAATATATTTTACCAAAACTCAGTTCTGAATGTTTCGCTTTACGCAATATTGTTGATATCCTAAACAAAGACATAGTAAAAATGGTTTATTATGCATACTTTCATTCTATCAGGGCCTATGACATATGGCATATTTTTCTGGGGGAACTCCACAGACAGTAAAAAAGTGTTTCATATGCAAAAAAGAGCTATCAGAATTATGAACGGTAAAAAACAGACATATTCTTGTAGACCTCTTTTCAAGGCATCCGAAATATTGCCATTTGCATGTGTATATATGTATTCAATACTGTCGTTCATGTCCAAAAACAATAATAATTTCCAGAAAAATGAACTATTCCACAAGCACAACACGAGAATAAAAAAGAACATTCACATGCCTTCTGTAAATCTAAAACTGGTACAAAAAGGGCCTTCCTACTCCAGTAGCATCTTTTTAATAAACTTCCCAAAAACCTTCAAGAAATGTTCTCCTCAAATCCAAAGCTCTTTACAAAACACCTAAAGGATTTTCTTGAAGAACAAGCTTTCTACTCCAAGGAAGAATATTTGAATCATAAACATTAGAAAGACCACATATTGTCACACACACTGCACAAATCTCTTCTTTTTTCTTCTGCTTCTTTTTCCTGTTTTCTGTTTCAGATTTCCAAAACAAAGAATTCATATACCATATTAGATAACAGTGTCTGTATAAACATGTGTAATTGTTGTAAATGTATAAGTTTTCTATTTATTATGTAATCTTGACTTGTCCAATATCTTTGTACTATTGTGTATTGAAAATGTCTTACGGATGCAATAAAACAAACAAACAAATATTGACAACAGAGTAATTTGTATTTAGATATCTAGTAGAAGAACTATAGGCCTACCTATACATTTTATCATTAGACACATATTTACATACTAAATTCAACCTAATCAATACACAAAGACAACATAAGATAGTTACAAACAAGGAATTTGCGGACTTATGCAGCTGATATATCATGCCCAGAATCACATAACCTCTGTTTCAGCAAATTTTTGTGTCCATAAACTCCCTGACAGAGTAAAAGTTATAATTTAACAAATACATTTAAATTTTTTCTTGAAATCAAGTGGGTTTTTTGCCAACTTAAAGACATCTGGAAGTTTATTGTGTAGAAATATGATCGAGTATTTAGAGCTGTTCGCAAAGCATGTGGTGCTGTGTGACATCAAGTGAAAATTATTTCTGTTTCTTGTAGAGTAGCTGTGTACACTGCAGTTCTGAATTTCATAAAGTTTCGTATGTGCATAGATTAGTGTTTCATATATATACAAAGAAGGCAAGGTTAAAATTCCAAGTTTCCTAAAAAGTGGTTTATACGAGACATGAAGGCTTGCGTCATGATTATAATAATTTTTTTCTGTAAAATAAATATTTTTGTGGCATCTGTGGAGTTCCCCCAACAAACTATGCCATACCTTAAATGTGCTTCGACATATCCAAAGTAAGTTAGTAAGTTTAGAAATTGTTCGTATTGCAAATACGAGTGGAGCTAATTTTCTTAGACAGATTTGCTATGTGGGGTTTCCAATTAAGATTCTCATCTATATGAATTCCTAAAATTTTTGTAGTGTCTGTATGGAATATCGCATTGCCGTTTATAGATACAGACGGTACTTGATTAGGACATAGGGCCTATTTGTCTTAGTTTAAAATGTATCCAAGTTGTTTTGGATTTGTTTAACATCAAATCATCTGAATTGAACCATTCTGCAATATTTTTTTAATTTTAAAATGTTGTCGTTCAAATTTGTCGGATCATCCCCATGAATAGATATGTTGGTATCATCTGCATATAACACACATTTGCCACTAGAAACTGTTTTGGGTAAATCATAAACATACAAGAGAAATAATATCGGACCAAGAATGGAGTCTTGAGGTACGCCAATCAGGATGTTTTGCTTATCAGATTTAGTATTGGTAGACGAGTCAGTGTACGGTACTACAATAATTTGAGAACCACGTGACAGATACGATTTTAACCAGTTTAATGCTATACTTCTTATGCCATATGCATATAACTTCTGGATGAGTATTGAGTGGTTAACACTATCAAATGCTTTACTAAAGTCACAGAAAAATCCTACAGGATGTTTCCTTTT
The DNA here is from genome assembly GCA_003012365.1 of Medauroidea extradentata. Lineage (NCBI taxonomy): Eukaryota > Metazoa > Arthropoda > Insecta > Phasmatodea > Phasmatidae > Medauroidea > Medauroidea extradentata. The sequence continues at coordinate 74,423 of PNEQ01088525.1, read as the reverse complement.
ATCTAAATCCTCTACAATGTTGTTGATTCGTTTAGGTTAAGTAAAGTTAGGTTACTTAACCTAAACAAGTCTTTGTGTACAAACTTGAATGTTAATAAATATTTTTAGAGCACTGTCAGAAATAATTACATAATGATATTATTACAAACCCCAACAAAAATGACCTACCTCAGAGTTTCGTGCAGCACATTTGTTCGAAATAATATTTCCATCCATTGTCAGCACGTAGTAAACGAACTTTAAATAAAATTACAGCCTACAGAACATCAATATTATATAAAATAGTACCGAAATGCACAATGCAGAGCAGTAGATCACAACATTGGGATGAAAAAATATAACCAGTGTTGCCAACCCAGGAATGTGGAAAGTCCCTAGATCTGACAATATTTTCTCCTCCATGTATTTTCCCTTATATTCAGAAAAAAATTCCCTAGATGACAAAAATGTCGAACAAATACGACTTTTCGTGGAAATATATTTTCTGAATATTAAAATTTCGTTTCTAAAAACAAATTTACTACTTAAAAATTATCATAAGAAACTTTAACAAGAAAAACCTGCCTATTAAATAATTTTGATGTTAGATTTTTTTACAACTCTGTGCGCACACAAATGTTTCAGTGATAAAATATTTTTCACTTGGTTTATTTGAAGTTCATGAAAACAAAACTATATTGCAAATATACTGTAAAACATTTGTCACAATGTGTACTTTTAGAAAACTGAAAATCCCTGATGATATTTGACTTCACAATCGTGGACACAAGTGTTTATATAGGCCTACAGCACGGTCGTAGAAGAACAGGTCTGGACACTCGCCTATCTACCAATGTATTTTGCTTGACCTCCTTCTTGTTTGGCTGTAGTTCGTCAAGTTACCGAGAATGTCGTGCTTTTTGATGCTGTTTTCCGGGCGGTCAGACTCAAACTGCGACCACATTTTTCCATTGTTAAATTTATAAAGTAAATAAAGATTGCTGGAGCCTTTTCTTAAATTTGTGAGCAAAGAAAGTATTTCAGAAATTATAAAAAATACGTTTTGATAAATTGTTTATCTTAGTGGGGAGGAAGTGGGTGGAGTTTGAGCCGACCGCCCTAACAGAAGCGCCAAAAAACTACAGCATTGTCGTGAACTTAGTGAACTACAGACAAACAACAAGGGGGTCAAGTTTCCAGGCGAGTGTCCAGACCTGTTCTTCTACAACCGTGGCCTACACGAACGACTGAATAGTAAGAGTTCTTAAAGTTATAATTTACACACAATAGAACTAGTTCATTCTGTTTTCCAGATTTGTACTTCCTATTCGTCTTCACTGCTGCTATTTTTCGAACTCTCATCTTTAAAATAGGTAAATATCAAAAGAATCAATACACATGCAAAAATTAACAAAAAAACTGCAGAAGTGTACTATTTACGATTAATTGCATTGAATAATAACAGAAATAAGTATTCGCGGTTAATAATTATGCCTACATTCTACCATACACATAGTGTATCAATGTTACACGTCTTCAATGACCATTCTACGCCCTATTTAAACACATTCTAATGCTAACAGAAGTCACACAAAGATACAAAAGAAATTCATATTTAATACATACTGTATGCATTTTAGGCAGATATTACAGTGAATAAAACATCATAATTATCGTTCACAACCCATACGATACCAAACGCACACAGTGCACGCTTGTTTTACTAAAATAACAATATTAATGCCTGAATCAAAATGTTTTACTTACTCAACTCTATGGCAGTTACAGAATCTTCACCACAGTCAATGACGCATTTGTCCCCTCTTGTCGAGGTACATTCATTGACATCTCTCCACCCACATTGTACGCATAACGTATTCGCTCCTGTGTCTCAATCAGCGAAATTCAACTAATAATTATCATCCACTAGAGTTCCAAATGAAAAAAAAAAGGTTATAAAACACTCACTTTATAAGCCACTAGCACACTTTTAAGAAATGTCTTACACGTGACATTTACATAACTGTAACCACTTTTGCAATGTAGGTACTCAAAATGCAACTGAAACAAAGTGTTTGTCTAAGCAGTTAAATCGTTGATATTTTTTTCGTTTACGGATAGCCTTAAATTAAATGTTTAAATGGTTATGCTTTTAAATTACAAATAGTTTACAAAAACGTATCATATATATAGTCTTCATCATTCTTGAATCTCTGCTATGGTTTTACTTCACGTGTTTGTGTACCATCTCTCGCAATGTAGAAACATGGAGCTTCAAAAACATGAGGTACTACCCATGTGGTATTGGTTTTTACCCTGTTTCGGGTATATTATATTATGAAAATCACTGGCTGAACCCCCTTTCACATTCAGCTAAAAGACATGGTAGTCTACCAGTTTTATGCAGTTGAACAAAATATTTAAGTCCGGAAACACGAGAACTGTCTTCGAGATTGGTATGGTACCAGATCTTTTTCGAGAGTTAAATCGAACCTTATACACAGGTGCTCAATTAAAATTTTTCTGAAAACATCGCAACTTACGTTAAATTGAAAACATGGAGGTTGCAATTTGTTATAAAGACGGAAAAGCTATGTGGGAGCGGCGTTCCAGTACACTGATGTACTACACGCCAGCTGCAGGTCGGCGGGTTTTTACTGGAGATATTCGTTTCCTCAACCTTTGAATTTCCAGCGCTGATCTATATTTCACTACAGTAACTATTTCACCCTCATCAACTCTCAGAACGCAAGGGTTTCTTTTCAGATGTTGCGGTTTTTGCTGTGCCATCGAAACCTCTGAATTCTCGATATTGTTACTTTGCCTGTGTTCGTAGGGTATTTCATGAGCATTTTAAGATGAAATAAAACGTTTTAGCAGGTAGAATGATAATATTTACCATACACAGATAAGTAAGCAGGGTTTGTCTCGGAGTGGACGTGAAAGAGGTTATGGGGGGATTCACATGTTTATATTTGGAAAATCTTGTGGAAGGGTGAAAAATATTTGCAACTGATAACCCTAACGTGTGACAGAATACATCAACAGTATCTTGCAGCAATCGTTAACAGATATGCGTTACTTATACTGCTGTAGGATATAATAATTCTCAAATATTTTGTTTTCATTTGCATAAAAGGGGGAAGGGGTGATACATACCCTACTACCTTCCCCATCCATTTTCTGTTTACGCCCCTGACCGTAAAATGTCACACACAAACCAGTTATATATATATATATATATATATATATATATATATATATATATATATATATATATATATATGCGCACACACATGCATAATATTATAATATATCAAAAACAACCTGTTCGCGATAAAGAGCTAATTTTTTAAAATCCTGGGTACCTTTTTTTACGACCCATGTGTATCTAACTCTTCAAATGTACAATTATTTGGAAATAATGATTTGTATTAATCCTTCGGCTAATTGCTGCCATAAAATATCAACATCGCAAATATGTACCTGTTATACAAATTAATGAAACTATCCTATAATATCTGACAACACAATTCAAACATCAAATATTAACAATCATTAAAAACCACGATCTTGTTTTCTTCATTATGTAAAATTTAGTTGATATATTTAATTTTTCGAAGGCTGATTTCAAAATAAGTTAGTTAAACTGTAAACAGACTGAACAGAGAAGTTTTTCCTTCTTACACATGTTTTTTTTTTTGCGAACGAAAAAGAAAATGGTGGAAACCAAACACATTTTGAATAGACGAAAATCCGACACACATACTATACAAACATTAATTCCACATTCTTCTGTCCTGTCTAAAAAGGAACTTGGGGCTATCGATGGCCTATGTCACACTAGACATGTATGCTTTGTCATAAACTAACCGGCTAACAATGACATAAACTAACCAATTAATGGAGTAATGTCACTTTGAAAAACATAATATTATACTAATTTTTATTAAACCCTTTCTATGTACATAACCTCAGATAATATTGAACGTAGTTCAATAATGCAGATAAATAACTGAAAGTAGAAACTTTACAGATGAATGTGTTAGTATTCATGTGGCATTTCTATTTTATTTTATTTTTTTCACAGCAGGAACGCTTTTGAAACGGAAGTCATGGTGCTTACAAATTATGTGTCTTATCTTCCACCAGTGTGCGCAAGTGTATAACCTGCAATTTTGTTGTAACATATAATTCGGACTGTGTCTACCCACGGTTTAATGTAAATTAAATCCATAAAACCAGAGTGTTCGTGATGTTACTTAAAAAATTAACCTGTGTCATACAGTAAATAACTTCCATTCAGACTAACGCAAGTTCGTCTTATGTCACGGAAGTTCTCTTGTCGATATTCTTCAACTTATTGCCGTAAAACCTTCTCTTTATAGCTCTAGATGGTGGAGGCTTCTATTTACATCCCATCGCACAACACAAGTTTTACAAACTCCGTAACTTCCTAGTCATATGCTTTCACAACCAAGCGAAGCTACAATAGTAAAATTATATGTTGAATATTGTGTATGCTATCAATTTCGTGCGACACTCGCAGCTCCTACCCAGCACGAGATAAGCATGTAACAGGAGAACGCGCAAACGGCACAGCCTGCTCGCCTTGCCATCCTCCGTCCCGGCCGCCCGGACGAGACGTAGAGGAGGAACTGGGCGCGACGTGCGAGAGAGACAGTACCACGTCTGGAGTCGTGTAGAGCAAAGTAGTGCGTGATTATTTAAATTTCAGGTCCTGCATCTATAATTATCAATGCATTGTTCTGAAAAAATTCCACATTCAAGTACGTGTCAGACCACATCGCATGTATATTTTAGAAACCAGATATGTAAGAAAACTTCTCTAATATTAATTGTAAATGGTTAGATTTCAGGCACCCCTATACCAAAAATAATTAACTATAATTTGTTGAGATTCTTTTGACAGAACAATTAGGGTTCAGTCGGTGAAGATTAACCCCAGGAACACAATAGTTGGAAGTCAGCATTAAAAAATTAAAATATGTCACTTACAGCTGAATTTAGTTCATAGTTTAGGTAAAAAAACAAGGTACTTATAACAATTTGTATTGGAAGACTAACAATCCAGTTATTTTGTTCTTGGGGTTAAAATGACGATTTATGTGTGCTCTTTCCAATTCCAAATTCACAAACTCGTATTTGTGACATATCTGTCAAATTCGTTTGATTTGTGACATGCCTGATGCCAAGTTTTATAAGGGGCTTTCGCCTTAACAGATAAAGTAGATAAAAATACGAATGATATTTCAGTTTTAACTAAGAAGTTAATTGACGAAATTAGTGCAAGATATTCGCAAGGTAGAGAAGTGGAAGTTACAATGAATCTAATTAAAACTACGGTAAATTATAACAGTGTAATACGAGAGTTATAAGTAACAGTAGAATTGTTGAAACAAGAAGTGACAAAGATAAAAACCTCATTAGATATTATATCTATAGGAAAACTTCCTAGTGTGTTGTTAACTCCAGGTAATTTGTCAGAAATATTGAGAGGCATAGCTTTAAGATTATCAGATGATAAAACATTAATTGCAGGAGTAGGGTTAGATCACATGTATAATAATTATGAGATTACAACGGTACATGCCTTAGCAACTACAGATAGTATACAAATAATAATTGAATTTCCTTTGAAATCTATGAACTGATATTTTACGATTTATAGGGCTTATCCATTTCCAATATTTGATCAGAAGTTAAAGAGATTTGTTCAGATTGTACCAAGTCATACTTATATAGGTATTTCAGAGAACAGACAGTTCTATGCTCTTATGACAGAGGCTGATTTAAGTGAATGTAAAGGAGGAAGTAATGTAGTTTGTCCAGCCAATGACCCAACGTTTCCTATAAAGGTTCCGAATTGTTTAATGAGCATGAAAATAGAGACAATGAGACATGATTATAGTTTGTGTAAGAGAGAAGTGCTAGATAATTCATTCATGCCAGTGTTTATTAGGTCAGTTGAAGGAAATAGTTGGTTATATTCAATATCAGAGAAAACGAAAATCACTAATGTTTGTTCAGGTAAAGAAAACGGCACTAAAGTAGTAGATGAGTGGATACAGGCACAAGGACGGATTTCTCAGGTAAGCAATTGTATGATTTTGAATGATCAAATTCAACAACTACCACATAGTAATAAAGTAACTCAAGTAAAATATAATTTCCAAGATGTTAAGTTACCAGATATAAAGTCATTGTTAACGGTGGAAGAAAGTAACGAGATTGAAACGGCAGAAGTAGAACTTCAAATAAACACAAGTCATGTTAATTATGGAGCGAAAATTGATTTAAAACACTTGATGTCACAAGTAAAACAATTAAGAAACAATAATATTGCAGAACTATACGGAAGGAAAGAGATGTCATCCTTAGCTATAATTATGGGTTTTGGAATCGTCATACTCGTCCTATTCTGTCTGAGACGACAGGTAATATCCCTGGTAATGAGAAGTCTACAGAGGAAGGAGGGTAATCAACGCAAGCTGATGGCAGACCATGATGTTTCGTCCGAGAGTCGACGTGAGGACATCGAGCTGTCCGAGAACCGGAGCAGAGCCCAGCAGCCTGTTCCAGCATCTAGTGTTCCAGTTGCAACAAACTGTAACCAGTCCGTTGTTACGACTTGTTTTAGTCGTAATGCAGTCATCAGAAGCAACGAATAAGGGGGTACCTCATCAATAAGTGTGTGAAAGTGTTTAAAAGCAGAGTAAAGTGTGCATTTAAATAAGTAAATAAAAGAGAAAATTTGCAAAGTTTAAAGGATAGCGAGAAGGAAAGAAAGTGTAAATATCTCTCACGTAACAAATATATATGTTCATGTGAAAGGTTTAAATAATCCAAATATATAATATATATATTCAAAGAATCACAAGTTGATATATCAAATTAACAATATGTTAAATATGTTCATATTCAAGTTGTTTATTATTCACATATTCAAGTAATTGTAAACTGTTTGCATATCTATGACAGGAGTAAATATTTTAATGTTTAATGTTTAATAAGTTTATGGAATCAAAGAGTAGCATGTAAAAGAAAATAATCACAATGTACATTACATGAGAAATATAAAGCTACAACAGAGAGAATTGCACACGTCAAAGACATTTGATAAAAATGAAACCACCGAGAGATGGAGATTGAAATTTTTTTGTCATGTTTATCACAAGGGAATTTAAAATGTTTTATGTGTATATCTTGAAATGTTTGAAGGGTATTATGTCATGTATTGATTACTTAAGATGTATTGACTAGTTTCAGATTTCCAATAGTGTATTCTGGATCGAGTTATGTGAGTTCACTAGGGAAAAGCTGACATGTGTATTTCTTTGAAATATTTTAATTTAGTTTGATGAATTTAACGTAACATTAAAGTAAGTTTAGTCCGTTAGTAGAATGTATTTTACATTTCTTGGGTGTGGAACAGATTCATGCGCATTGCACACTGCGCAGCGAGCCATATCAGCACGACCGGAAAGAGCACATCCTTGAGCAAGATGCTATCGCCGCACCAGCGGTCACTTCCCGTCGAACGCAGAAGGAGACACAGAAAGTTATTGCACTTGCATATACTACAGTCCGATCAAGTTAGCATTTCCAAAGAACTTTCCGAGCATCGAACCGATGATCTTCGGACTAGAGAGACCTAGTCTAGATGGGAGAGGGTGGTTGTAGTGCCCAGAACACAGCATCAGAAAGCAGTTCGCCTCGAATACATGTTATCAAGGCTGACCAGTTACACATCCAGTACAAGTTTATTATAGAGTTGTTTGTCAGACTCTGGCCGTGTGACTAGCCCTCACATGACCAGTATTTTCATGTGGTCATATCCTGTTTGTTTCAACATGTACTGCCTCGTGACCAAGTCAGTAAAAACCAGTTATATCAGTCCTGTACAAAGAACATTGAATCGTGCGGCCAAGTCGTGGCGAGGGGTGTAGAGGAGTATGTCCGATTGGTAACTATTGCCAACACCCAGAGAGTGGAGGGAGAGATCCAGTTATTCCAAGCACCACATCCAACTCAGTATATATGGAGGCAGCCATATTGAAGACGCCACCATTCTGCAGGGAGACCTTTGAGACTTCATACGTCGTGCTGCCTGAGAAGGAACTCCTGTGTGTCCTGCTATCCGACTCGCTACTGTACATGATTAGTTATGAATCTGTTCATATTGAGTTTATTAATAATAATAGGGAATTCAGCTTTTCTCAGTGAATGTAAGTAGATCACATTCACAGCTTGTAATTGCTTTTGCTTTATAGATATTAAACTTGCATATTAAAACTTTATTATTTTATTTGCAAATTGGTTAAATTTTATGTAGTTCCGACGGGCAGGTGCTACAATGGTTTACCTATCACGAGTACAGAAATGTTTGTAAATTTATTTTCTTTTTAACACATTCAGCATCACCTCCATTTTCTTTCTAAGTTTTTTCTTCTATTTATAAAGTAAATATTTTCATTAATTTAAAAAATTAAAATTATTTAAAATTAAAAGTAATAAAAAAATAAAACTAAACCAATATAAAAATTATAATCTATTAATTTTTGAAGTGTACAAATAATAAAAATATAAAATAAAAAAGTATAAAAAATTAATTAAAAATATTATTAGTTATTTGCAATGGCTTTATTTAATTTTAAATCTTCATATAATGTTTTTCTAAATTTTTTTCATAGCTGCTTTTGTAATATATTTACTGCATAAAAGACATGGTATTTTTTCTGACACTTTAGCATTACTAATATTTCTACAAGGAGGAAAAGTATAACTCATGCCATATTATATATTTCAGAATGAGGCTCAAGAATGTAGCAAATAGAACATTTTCTGGGTATATCTTTTAATACCTCATCAGGATTATGTTTTCTTGTTTCTAAATTATTTTTCATGCCTCCTTTTGTAATATATTTACTGCATAAATGACAATGGTATTTTTTCTAACAATTTAGCATTCTGAATCTTTTTACAAGCAAAACACAAGTATGCTATACCATATTTACTGGTTTAATTTTTTGAAATCCAGAATGTGATTTAACATTCTTACAAATGTACTTTCTACTAATATTTTTCTCTGCTTCCATTTACAAAGAAAAAAAACTATTGAAAACTAACAAAAATAATTTAACAAACACACTTAGAATTATATAAATGTTACCAAAACTATTTTTCAATAAACATAAACTTTTAAGAATTTTTAAATTCAATAAAACCAGTGCTGGCTGAAGCAGGATTTGAACTTCATTCTGTTTTTTTCATTAGATTATCAATTTTTTTTCTAAATTTTCAAAATCCTAACCAATTACTCTCAAATCATATTCTTCATTGAAATGTTAATATAAAATTATTAATTGTAAATATTATAATCTGAAAAAAATATTTACAAACATTTTCTCTAAAAAAAAAGGTATTTTATTTATATTAAAATATTGTTTAAAGCCATTATTTGTAGCCATAAGCTTAGTCGTACTACTATTTATTTAGAAAAAAATCTATAAGAAAAAGTTAATTGTAATTTTTGGTTACAATTATTTATTCCCTATTCACAAGACCAATTATAGTTCTGGTATTTTTTTCAATGATTTAATAATAAATAATTATTTTTTACCCAATTTAATAAATTTGTGGTAAGGCTGAAAGCAAAATGAATCAAAATAATAAACAGTTGAAAAATATTTTATATAACAAACTCAGTGCTCCCCATTTCCCTAATTTTCATAATTAATAATTTTAAAATAATTTAATTTAAATTTAATATTTTTAATTTCTTCCGTACAAATATATTTACAACTAACAACAGCAAAATAAGAATCAATTTTAAAATATTTTATTAATTTTTCTACATCTAAATCTGAAAGTGGCTCCATTATGAGTAATTTAAATTTAACTAAAAAGCAAATAGAAAATGATAAAAAAACTGGTAAATTGTGTTTAACATGAAAAAGGTTTATAACATAACCTAACGTTCTATTGAATGTTAATAAAAATATACACACGCAATTACAAAATGGTGAAATTAGTGAATTTGAAAAAAATTGTAACAAATGTGAGTTTTTTTTACCAATTATTCCTTTATTTATAGAGCGATTACAGCAGCATCAGCAGTAACTAAGGCTGTTACTAATAAAAAAAGTGAATGGCCAATTAGTCGCTCAAAGAAGTAAACAACTAAAAATTTTATACAACATAAAGTAGGAAAACCAATTCAAGTAAATACAGTTGCATCAGAACCTAAATACTTAACAGGGCGATTATTACCGACAATTCTTTCAGCAAATAAGTTAAGGAAAAAGGGGAAATAAATATCACAGAAAAAAACAGGTTGTTTATTTAAATAATGGAAGATCTATAACAATAAAATCTGCAAAAACACTGACAGAGAAAAATTAGAAAAAATAATTAAAATGTCTCACAATCTTAAAATTTAATTATTTAAAAAAATTTAATTACTTGAAAATTTTTTACTTTTTTAAATGTCTTTTCTAAAATTGCGATTAAAGAATAATTCTAATAATAATAAATTGGGAGGTGACATAGTTAATTGGATAAATGAATTACTTTTTCAGTTTCCTTTACCTCGTCATTATTATACTGGCCCCAACACTAATTTATTACTAAATATTGAAAAAGGTAAATTTCCAAAAAATAAAGTTAATGAAGCAGCATTATTTCACCATATTGATTATCACGAAAATTAAAATATAGAAAGCTAGACATGCAGTTGATAAAATATTACAAAATAAAAGTAATCAACTGTTTAATACAAGCAATAATTTAAAAGAAAAAACTGATTCGGGTTTAGTTTCAACAAACACGAATCTTAAACGAAAGCTTGGTTTAGGTATTGAAGGAAATAAAAGATTTTCTTAAAAAGAGAAGGAATTAAAAAAAAATACACGTCAAACATGATTTTCAAAAAAAAAATTTAAAAAATTTAATTTAAATTTTAATTAATATGTTACCTTGGCTGAATTATGTAATAATAACAATTTAAAAATATGTGTTAAACCTGAAGATACTGTAGATTATATTATTTATAGAGTAATGAACAAAAAATTTAAAATTATGAAAAATAATTCAACATTTGACAAAGTCAATATTTTTTCTATAACTTTAAATATCTAACACCCGTTGAACAATAAAAATAACAAAAAAAATATATTTAAAATCGCTACATACTGTAAACTACATTGTACATGTATCAATTAAAATTATACCATAAACCAAATAATGTTTTAAAAAGTTAATGGGTAATAAGAATTAAAAAAATTTATGATGAAACATTATTTTGTTAAAAATAGTGTAAAATCTTTTAGAGATAAATATCCTTGTTCAGATTTGGTTGTTAGTAACTGTTTGAAACAATGGAATATTCATCACATAATAAAAATCGATTCATTGTAAAGAAAATGAAAAAAAAAATACTAAGAAACCAATAGCTGATAATGTTAAATTAAAATATATTTAAATTTTAACTAAACAAAAATTTTCTAATTTTTTAGAAGTATATATTTTGTTATCTATAATTTAAGAATCATTGCCCGATTATTTTTCACCAATTAAAATTGAATATTGATCAATTAAATCCGCAATACTTTTATAAAATGTGTGGGTTGAAACTTTCAATATTTCATAAACATTCATAATTTTCAGTTTTTATAAATAGCAAAATAAACTAAAATATTTATTATGTTCAAATTTTTGTAATAATTCTGAAGGAGGTAAAATTCTTACTAATAATTCAGAACAAATAATATTTGCCTCTTCTAACGAAATTTTTAAAAAGTAGGTAATTGAATTTTTACAATTTCTGCTGCAAGAAATTTCAAATTTAGTATATCATTGTGTTAAAAATATAGCTATTTTTCTAAACATACTATCAGAAAATAAATGATTTAAAGTCTTCGTATCTTATTTATTCATAACACCAAGTATATTATCAATTACTATAATTTCTTTATATTCATTGTATAAGGAATACAAAATATTCGTTGTTAAAATAATAAATTGAATTAGATTAATTAAATGAAAAGTTTAATTTTTTATTTACATATTCTATAAATTTTTGATATAATTCTTGTTCAATAGTGTTAGTACAAATTGGTATTCTAATTTTAATTCCTTAATTTTTAAAATTTCAATCATTTTAAGCATTCAATTTAATACAAGTTTAGTTTTCTCACACCCAGAAGAACCATCAACAACACACGTAAAAATATGCGGAAAACAAGAAATTTTACGAGGTTCTTCTTTAATTTTGTATTTTTATTAAGATTAAAATCATCGTGAGAGTTAAAAAAATACTGAATGTATTCATTAGAAACATAATTGTACACATAAAAAATTTATTTAACTGTATTATTGTTGGATGAAAATTTTAATTTTAAACTATAATGATTAGTTTAATTAATATTAGGTAAAATAAAATTATAAACTAGCTCTTTAATAAATTCTTCATAAGACAAAACTGTCATTTTTTTTGTGTTTTTCAGTCGAAATAAAACCATACCTAGAAAAACAAAACGTAAATATAGTTCATAATAATGTTCTAATTCACATTCTTTGTCGCAATTTATTCTAGGAATAATTTCGTTAGTAGTCATTAATCCATTAACAATGTCATTATCTTCATTAAAAAAACAACAAAATTTAAAGGTCTATCTATAGTTGAATGTCAATTTAAATCACCCCTTTTTGCAGTAATCATATGTCCAATACTCGTTCAAATAGCAAAAGTTTTATATTTTATTACTTCCGCATCTGATTTGAGTTCATTAATATATAACAATTGAGAAATTTTAAGAACTCGCGAGGTAATAGAATAACCAAAATCATTGGCATTGCCAGGATTTGTGATTGAAAAGGGTTTTTTTTAATGGGGGCCAGAAGTGACTTCAAGCCCCGTCCAAAATATCAGGTGGCCAACATGGCCTTAAAGAAAAACGTACACTAGGCGATAGCATGATGGAGCTCCCATTCCAACCACAATGGTCCTTGCGGGTAAAAATCATGGGTGGTGAGTCAGTGTGAAGGCTGATGGGTGGGGTGAAGATGATGCTGGTGCAGCGGCCCCAAGGTGGAGAGAGGAGCGCTCAGACATCCGGAAGTGGCAAAACATGGTGATGAAGAGAAGAGGCGGTGAAATTGGAGGCGGCGTGTGATGATCCGTGATGAAGCCAAGATATGCTTGGTGAGGTGGTACAGATGTCTTCCGTGGGAGGATGCCATAGTCAGGGGGTGAGCGTCACTGATGTCAGCCACCGGGGTCGCCCACTCCAGTGATGGCGGGGTCTGCGGCGTCCTCTGTGCGAAGGTGTGCCACACTGAAGAGGGGCCTCCTGGGGTGCGCGGCATCCGGAGGCGGTTCACTCACATCTGGATGTAGGGGTTGGGGTTTCGGGAGCAACTATGGAGAAACTTGGTGGAAGTCTTGACAAGGATGGTGTGAAGGTGCGGTAAGTTAGAGCAGTCGAGCAGGTGTTGATTGAGGGTGGCGTGAGAGAGGCCAAGAAAAAGATGGAGACCCAAGAAATAGGTACGGGTGAGAGGGCGAAGGTTATAGATGTAGGAGTGGAACTAGACAGGGCTGGCGTAAGTTAGGTGAGGTAAGACCAGAGAGTGGTAGACGGTGAGGTGGGTGTCAAGCGGGGTACCGGAACGGGGATGGAGTTATCGGGGTAAGTTGGGAGAGAACAGCACGGGATTTGGAAACAGTGGTGGCGATATGAGGGATGAAGGTGAAGGCAGAATCTAGGGTAACACCAAGATATTTGAGAGTGGGAGACCAGGGAATAGGAGTCTGGGTGAGAGAAGGCGGGGAGGTCCGGTGAGGGTGATAGCAAAAGAAAAGGATGGAGGTGGACTTAGCGGGGTTGAGGGCGATGCCATGACGGAGGAACTGGGTGTGGAGGGAGGTCACACCACGACTGAGGCGTTCCCCGAGGAGTTTCTCGGAGATAGACGAGGCAAGGAGACAGGTGTCGTCGGCGTACTGGGTAAGGGAACAGCCAGGAGGAGGAGAAAGATCTGCGATATGAAGGGTGAACAAGAGAGGACTCAGGATGGCACCCTGGGGGACACCAGCAAGGATGGGCTCGAGGGGCAGAAAGGGAGCCCTCCACACGTACCTGGAAGGTATGACCCTCCAGGTAGGAGCAGAGGAGGTAAAGAAGATGAGGGGGAATGGGAGTGGCAGCAAGACGAGAGAGGAGTTGGGAGTGGGGGGCAGAGTCAAATGCACGGGCCAGGTTGAGGAGGACCATGCCCATGTGTTGCTGCCTGGTGAATCCATCGACCACCAGAAGCTCGACGCAGGCGATGGCATGGGAAGTAGAATACTGAGGGCAGAAACCGAATTGGTGAGGCGGGAGCAGGTTGGCAGAGGAGACGGCAGAGAGGAGACGGCAGTGAATAACTCTTTCGGCAATCTTCGACAGGATAGGTAGAAGGGCGATCGGGCGGTAGTAAGAGGGTAGAGCCGTAGGTTTACAGGGTTTAGGAAGGGGGACAATGATGGCGGACTTCCAAAAAGAAGGAAAAAGACTATGGAGTAGTATGGTGTTAATGATGCGGGTGAGGAAGACGACCCCTTATGGGGGAGAGCACTGAGAACAGGAGAGGGTAGGGAATCAGAGCCAGGGGCGCATGACGTACGTAAAGCGGAGATGATCCGACAGACCTCAGGGGGAGTGGCAAGGGGGAAAGGGACACAATCAGGGAGAAGGGAGAGTGTGACATGAGAGCGGAGAGCGGAAGCCTCATTGTCCGAAGAGTCAGAGGAGGAGAGGGTAGGAAGCGGGGCAGAGGCAAAAGTGGTCTGGAGATAAGAGGTGAGGGCATCAGAACGGGCGGGAGTGGTCTCGGCCACCCCCATAAGGGGGTGAGAAGAGGGATCAAAGAGGGGGCAGAGCAGAGACGGGGAAGGTAAGACCAGAGGGAACCAGAGGTTGCCGAAAGAGCCTGGAGACGCCTGGTCTCCCTAGCGGACAACCACTCCGCGACCAGTCGCCTGCAACGCCGTCGCAGCGCGAGGTACAAATCCCTGTACCACTGGTTGCGGGTTGCCTACCAACAGCCACGGAAATGATTCCGGAGAGTCAAGGCGTCTCGAATGTAGGGGGCAACGGGGGACCCCGAGGGGCAGAAGCAGGAGCGAGAGGGATGTGAAGGGCAGTGGCAGAGCGGATAGCACGTGTGAAAGAGAGAGCATGACAGTCGACTTCAGCAGGGTAGAGGAAGGAAATATGCATGTCAAGGGAATTAGATACGGTACGTTGGAAACCTCGCCAGTCGGCTTGACGGAAATTGAAATGAGGGAGGTGAGGGTTGGAATGTGGGAAGTAATGAATGGTGAACAGAAGGGGCAGGTGGTCGGACCTCCCAGAGGGGATGGTTCGCATATCAGATATGACGGGGAGCGGAGACGAAAGAGAAAAGTCAATGATGGAGGGTAGACGATTCACCTGCACAGGGAAGAAGGTTGGCATCGGCGGAGCATGGAACAGGAGCGGGGAGGTGCGGAGAAAACGGTGAAGGGAACTTTCCCGCTGGTTGGCGGCGGCGCAGCCCCAGAAGGGATGAGTGGCATTGAAGTCCCCGGCCACCACGACATGAGCGTCGAGGCGACTGAGGGCCGCAATGTCAGGAGAAGGAAAGGGGTGTTGAGGGGTAAGATAGACAGAGACAAGAGTGAGGGCGTAGGGTGTGCTATGAAGACGAACGGCAACCGCCTCAGTCACATGGGAAAGGGAGAGGAGGCGACAATGATGGGAGAGGGAAGAACGGACAAGTAACGCCATCCCACCACCCCGACTATCATGGTTGGCATGGTGGATGATGTACCCAGGAAGGACGAGAGGGAGAGAAGGGGAAAGCCAGGTTTCAGACAAGAACACAACATCAGGAGAGTAGGTATGAAGGAGGGACTGGAGATCGGGAAGTTTGGGAGAGAGAGAAATGGTGTTCCAGGACAGGGCTTTAAGGGGAGGAGGCAGAACCATTAGGGAAAGATAGAACAGCTTGGATTAGGACATCGATCTTGGCAGCAGGCGTGGGAGCAACAGAAAAAGAATGGAGGGTACGGCGAATGAAGGCAAGGTAGGGGCTGAAGAAAGATATCAGGTCAGCAAGGGAAGAAGAGAGAAAAGGAGCAGCGGGGGATTGTGGTGAGGAAACAGGAGGTGGGGGAGGGAGAAGTGCTGAAGCAGCGGAGGAAGGAGGAGGGGGCTTGGGGGGGCCAGAGATGCGAGGGTTAGGGTGAGTCCTGGCACTCGGAGGGGGAGAGGGAAAATGTGCATGAGAGCTGACATCAGGTACAAGACGGGTTGGAGCAGCAGGAGAAGGGCGAGAAGACTTGGATGGAAGAGTATTGGGGTGACGGCACAGAAAGGCTTGGACAGACGAACAGGACAAGGAAGTGACGATGTGTTGCCCCTCACAGTTGACGCATTTGCGAGCCTCTGGACGCGCCTTGCCGTCCTGAGACCAGTGTGGGCCAGCACACTTAAAACAGGCGATATCGCGGTGGCAGCACTGCAAAGAATGTCCCAACCCCTGACAACAGTAGCATTGGGGCACCCTCCCCGATCCCCTGAACGGCTCGACAGCCACCACCTAGCAGCCGAGGTTGGTCAGTTTGGTGTAGGGAGCTGCTCCCCGAGTCGGGTGGTCATGACGAGGAAGGGTTGAGTAGTCGCAGTCGGAGAGGTCTGCATCTAGGTCACAGTCCCTACCGGAAAAACCAATGTTGCATAGCTGGTCAGACAGTTCAGTAGTAGTCACAGTCATGGGCAACTTTCGGTTAACCAGTCTGTCCATCTTCTCGTCTGGTCGGTCGGAGGGAAGTGTAGGGACGAAACCCAAGGTCGGCAAGTCTGCAGAGGAGGCGTTCATGGTCGGGGGCATTGTCAGTGTAAAAATAAGTCCGGTCGGCAACAGAGGAGATGCTCAACTGTTTAGCCAGGTCCTTTGCCAGCTCGGCAGTGGTGAGGAAAGGCTTGTGGGAGGGCGAAAAAAGGCATGAAATAGGCGGCATGGGGGAAGGCTTCGGCAGAGGCGGCGGAGGGGCAGCATGGCCAGAGGAACCAGGTTGGGGAGAAGCAGAAGTGGTGGTGGAGGGCTGTTGCGGGCGAAGGGTGGCAGCAGAGAGAGACAGGAGCAGAACGTCGTAGTCGAGCTGAGTTAGTTAAGTCGGAGGAGATAGCGCCAATGCCGGGCAAATCAGAGGAGTTATGTGAGAGTCAATGTGCTGAAGTGGAGTGAATCGGTTGGTGAGAGACATGTTGTCGGAGGAATGGGAGGCGATCTTGAGACGGCGGTGGCATGGCGTCTTCTTCGGAATGCGGAAGCCAGCAACGTCCTCCGCAGAGTCGGAAGTCAGGTGGTCATCCAGGTGGCGACCCAACGACGAGGACCCATCCTGAGGGCGAGCATCGGCGTCCAAGTCCGCACCGACATCTTCCATATGGACTGGAACCGCAGGAAGGGCGTCGGCCAGAGTAGAGAGGGGCAGCAGAAGAGGCGAAGCAGGTGCATCAGCAGAAGAGATTGGTTGCATGGCTGGCTGGGAGGAGAGACCAGGTGGTTGCGGAGCCGATGGCAGAGGTATGAGCGGCTGGGAGGAAAACTGATTAGGCGGTAAGGTGGGTTCTGCTGAAATGGGAGAGGGTAGAGAGGGTCTTGAGAATAGTGGTAGGAAGAATACGGAGCATAAACGGGGCAGGGCAACTGGTAGGGAGGAGGGTACTGACTGTCACGCGGGAACGAATAGCCAGGATATGTCGGAAGAGGATTGGGCGCAGCCAAGCATTGATGAGATGAAATATGTCCAGACAAGGCGAATCCAGAGTGGGGCTGGTAGAGCAGGGGAGCAGAAGTGACAGGCGTAGAGGTAAGCATGGATGGAGACGAGCAGTAGGTGGTAGAAGAGGGAACTGTCGTGCGGAAATACCGGAAGCCAGGCGAAGAATGAGACTGTGGGAAAAAGAGTGGCGAAGATTAAATGCAGAGGTCGAAAGTGGGTGGGAAGCTTGCAGTGTGAGAGGAGGGTTGACAGTGTGGGCAGGAACAAATGCTGTAGCAGTGGTGCGAAGAGGAGAAGAAGGCGACGCAGTGAGGGGGAGAGACTGCAAAAGGTCCAGCATTTTCTCCCAGATATTCCCAACAGTCGGCGATGATGTGGAGTCAAGGTCCTTGATGAGGTCTTCGAGGTGGCATCTTCTCTCTTGAAGGGTGTCTTGAGGCGAAAGATGAAGAGGGGAAGAAGTCGGAGAAAGAAGTGAAGGCATATCAGAAAGTTTGGTAGAAGTTGTTGGTGTTGCAATCCTGTCGAGCAGTGTGTCGGAAGTCGTGGCGAGGTGAAGGGAGGCAAGGTGAGGCGAAGAAAGGGCGTCACTGGAAGCATCAGGTTGTGAAGCAGTAGGTGAGTGCCGAGACGAAAGTCTACGGTCAGCAGTGCGGGACTCACAGTCCAAAGTCTGACGTCCGGTTGGCAACTGGTCACGGCTGCTCACCGAGCCACCGGCATCGGAAGTGGAAGAGTCCCTACGGCTGCAGCGGGAGGTCCGTGACAACACCGAACTGCGACGCTGACAAGATGTAGAGCGACACTTCTTTGTGCCCTTCCCAGTGCCACAGTCGGAGTGAGCAGGAAGAGAAGAGGCAGGAGGGTCAATCGGCGACGAGGCCAGAGGTAAAGGCGAGATGGGGTTTGCCTTAGAGTAGGTTCGGAGGTAGCATGCTGTTGGGGAAAATGCTGCCTCGGCCGAAGGCCTCGGTCCTTGTCCCTCTCCGCCCAGGTCGGGATTCGTAGGAGCCGAGTCCATTCCAGACCGGTCCTCCTCCCTCCCTATAGCCTAGGGCAAGGCGAGCATACACTCAAAAAATACAACTTAAAAAGAAGAGTCTGCAACTTAAGAAAAATAAGCACAAATTAAGGCACTCGGTGGCATGTACTTCGGCGAAAACAAGCTGTAAGAGAAAACAGTGAAAATTACTGCACAGAATGCTTTGATTTCCTTGAGCGCACTCTATGATACCCCAGAGCAATTATTAGTGCATGGAAGGGAAACCAGGGGGTTAAAATGGGGAATTTTATAATGGAACGCCGATCCCCACAGTCAAAGCATGGGGTCTGGGGTTCTCCTCTGAAAAAATTTGGGTTTCAACGTGCTAAATGGTGCTATTTACGCAGTTTTAGTATCGAAAAATTGAACATAACAGTGGTAGTAACACAAAGTGTTTTTGAAGATGAAAAATGTTTGTTTGAAGAATATTACTAATGGTTGCTCTGAATACTCCTTAACAGATTTACTAGTTTACTAGTATTAATCTAGAGAAAATGTGATACATAGGTACGAAATTTATAGATGAATTCTAAATTGCACGGTTTATTTTTTTTGTCCTTCATATTTATGGTAGGGGGAGGGGTATTGAACCTGGAAACCCCCTTCCCTGTCTGCGCCATTGATAAAAATCCAAACTTTCATCGAGAGAATTAAAAACAAAATCATTAATTTATTTTACGATGAATGTTTAATTCTTTGCGATCTTTGTCAACATAATTTTTGCCTTTTAATTCGGAGATTAAAAATCTCAATGGAATTTTAAATTTTAAAAACCCAGTTGATTTGTGTGATTAACAGGGAATATTTTTTAATCCATAAATTTTATCTCTCGGATCATTTGGAAATGGGTATGACTCCTTATGTAATCAAAAACATGATTTTGTGCCGCAAAATTTCATTTGATTAATAATATAAAAAGTTCTTGTAAAATATCACAAATAAAATATTTTTTGAATGAATGATTGGGGGTGTTTACAGGAATCTATGAAACAGAGAGTAGATAGGTGTAGTAGGTTCGTTTTGGTGGCGCGTGGCATCGGAGTCAAGAGGCTCGGCCACCATCTTGGATTTTCCCTCAAATTTTCTCTTTTCCCCTCAAAATTTGCTCATTTTGACTCAAAATATCCCTTCTTTCCCTCAAAATTTCAAAAATTTTCCGCCAACCACCGAGTCATTGTCCCAAAATCATTATTGACCCTCCAGCTTCTTAAAGCGGTAAACTGACTCAATTTCACGAGTTAGATCGATGCTGTAACAGGGAGCCGCCATTTTGTTTGCGCAGCCATCTTGTCTTCTGGACGGTCATGATCTATCAATCTTTCGTGATATTGTCTAGAATAATCGTTAGGCCATGGCAGTCGCCATCTTGTCTTCTAGATTGTCATGCTCTATCATTCTGAAGCAGTCGCCATATCTTGCCTTCGAAAAGAGCATGCTCAATCATTCCTTCAGGGAATTGGTCTAGAATATTCGTTAGGACATGACAGTCGCCATCTTGTCTTCTATAATGTCATGCTCTCTCATTTATTGACTAGAACATTCTTATTATTTTATCATGCTCTATCATTCTCTAGCAATCGCCATCTTGCTTTCTGAAGAGTCATGCTCTATCATTCCTTCGGGTTTTGACTAGAAAATTCTTTATGTATTTTACACATAACCATTATAGTAGCCATATTGCCTTCTAGGTGGTCATGCTCTCTCAATCTTCGTGGATTTAATTGACTGGAATATTCGTGTTATTTTCTCATGCTTTATCATTCTGGGGTAGTCATTATATTACCTTCAGATATCTTCAGATATTGAACTAACTAGAAAATTCATGTTATTTTATGCTTTGTCGTTCTTATGGTAGTTGCCATCTTGTCCAGACCATGCTATGTAATTCTTCAGGGATTTTAACTGACTAGAACTGTTATTTCATTCTAAATCAGTTTTTATCATAGTTACCGTTTTGCATTCTAGATGGCCATGTTCTATCATTCATTTGGATATTAAATTGTTCAGAATATGCATGTTTCTCTTGATGTGTAATATTCGAAGGGAATAAGGTTTTTTGTCTAGAATGTCATTATTTTGTAATTCTTGCATGAGATAAATCTTCTAGAATAAGCCTTTCAGGGGAATATTCGTTTGGTTTTCTTATACTGTCATTCATACGAGAGAATAAATAGAATATATATTCTCATCGAATTTTATATCGTTACAGCACTACCTTAAATTTGTTAGAAGGTCGTCTTCTACACCCTTAACATAATCGTGGAGATAGCGTCTCACAGAGGTTACAGTATTACACTCTACGGCTCTCCCTCCTGACACAATGCATCTATCCATTTGTACACATATTTACATAAACTATAAGTATGGTTGTAGTATTAAAACAAACGGTCGATCATAGCCTTCTAATAAACGATACTGCTTGTATCAAATGTAAAATTCGTCGCTATTATTTTCATTTTCAGAAATTCCAATCTGAAGAAATAGTATATCTCTACACAGCACATCGCTTCGAGTCAGCATCATTGTCTCCAATAAGCAAAGAGCTAGTGAACAAATAGAGCTTATATTTATTAAGTAGTTAGTATTAAAATTCAAGTTTTGTGTATGATTATTACGCCAAAGAACAAACACGTATAAAAATAGTCTTGAGAGACGCATACAGTTAGTCAGTCGACGCCATACAGGTATTCAAAGAGCAAAGAGCCAACAAGGGAATCAATTACATCTCAGAATTTTTTTCATTTGATTCGACGTGAGTTTTAAACTGTCGGTTACTGTCACTAAGAAAAAAGTGCACTGACAGATTAGCAAATACTTCGACGACTACTCATCTCTAATTGACCAGCTATGTTTCCCAGCACATCTCTTCTAGAAACATTAAGTTTTCACTAAGGGAAAAATAAACATTAAAATTGCAGCTAGAGCTTTCAAGAAAAAAAATTCGTTTCCATGCGCAGGCTTCCGTCTCTGATGAAAAAGTAAATTTTTAAGAAACTGAGCTCGAGAGATGTATAAATTTATTTGTCTGGCAGTGCATTGCAATTATCATGACGACGACTCATATCAACTGGTCAAGCTAATTCCCCGCTTACATTTACACTAGGAATAAATTATCTTTCGTCTACGTCGCGAAAGACAACAAGCGGGCAAGTAATGCATGTGGTAGTAAAATAAATACATATCGTTTAGAAAGGGTGCCTAACTGTCAAGGTATCGCACTCCTTGCATACAGACTTGTGACTGGAGGACAGCTATTGGCTTCTATCGAATGCTTGTGTGTAATGTGACCCTACTACTACAATGGTGGTGTGTTGGAATTAACAGGACGAGCTGAAATTGAAGTAGCCCGAAAAAACCCTCCAACCTACTCATATAAAAATTGTAGGACCAGTCCCTGACGAGGGATTGAACTCAGATCGCTAAACTGGAGAGGCGAGTGATCTGACCACTACACCACCATAAACCCCCCTCCATTTGAATGATTACTCTGTTGCGGTAATTGTAACGATTGTTAGTACTTACAGTTTGCGATCAAGGAAATATCAGCGTTCCACGTAGGCAGGAGACGAGACTATCTCCGTCGACGGCAAACGCCCGACTGAACGACTTCGCACAAATAAAGCGAGTTAATAACTAGCTGCTACCTGCCTTCCTCTCCCTCCACCACATGACAGAGGAACGTGATTGATAATTCGTCCACGAGGAAGGGGATGATATGTTGAAATAACAGTTTTATCAGTTAATTAAAATGGTTTATTTCATACATCAACTATTTTCTCATACATGATACAGTAACTCGATGGTTGCAGACTCAAGCCACGTGGAGCCTTAAAACGTTTTGTGCGAGATCTGTAGGGGATCTAACACATTTGTTCTCATTTGTAGAGGGTTGACGGCAGCTAGTGTCCAACCTGACCCCTTCATAGCCATTTCTTCTTCCTCAGAACAAATTTTCTGTATACTATTTTCAATGCTGCTTTCAATGTCATCTAAATTATAAAGAGGTACGTTTGTTGTCTTGAAAGCTTTCTTGTATTGTTCGTTCGGACTTGACTCGGGTTTAGTGTATAATCATACTCTAACCATATATTTTACTTCAAATAACCATTGTTTTCCATCTCCGTCGTTAGTTGACATATTTGATTTTCTTTTATACTGTCAAGAAATGTTCAAATGCTTTACGCACTTTCAGATATATTTTATCAGATGGCTCAACTCTGGTTGAAATATTTATTGCACGTATCTAGAAGTTCTTACATGTAACTATGCGAAATAATTGTTTTATAAACTGATTACAGTTACTATTATTTCAATGCACGATACCTACTTACACGCCGAGTGTGTTGCACACAACTGATATATAAGCGTTCGACTGTCGTCAACATCTGAACATGTATTTTTGCTTCATACAGTAGCCAATAAACTAAAGTATGTTGTGGGAACAGTTCACAGTTCTCATGAACTCTATCGGGGAAATCTCTGCTGATGTCCTTAATAAAGTTGCGTGCAACGCCGCTCGTCTGGGGTACTTCCGCAAGGTCTAAGCCATAGTGTGTCGCTCATCTCTTGCCTGCATGATCCTACTATTCTGACGTTGTTATGCCAATCGATGTTCGAAGACTTTTGGATGGATATGTAGGTGACCAGGGATACAAGGAAACTGTAGTAGCCACAGTCTGCTCAGTTGTTATTCAACCTCGAAAATGAAAACATCTTGCAGTGAAGATGGACAACGCTCAGCGAAGTTGTTCTTACTGCAACAAGCAGTTTACGAAGAGCAAAATCATACATTAGCATGAAGAAGATTGTCTTCAGAATGTGAGTCGTGTTGTATACCATTGTGAAAAATGTAACTCTCTCTTTGGACTTCACAGCAACTTAAAAAGGCATCAGAGTTCATGCAAAGGCATCAATCCTCTACCTGTCCTGCAGTATCTGAAGAAAAGTTATTCCGTACCATCAGCGAAGACTTCCATGAAAAAATCAAGAGGACCGACAACTGCTACTAGACACTCTCTCAACTACTGCGATCAGACGTTCGCGTAAGCTCATGATGCAATGTGACATGGAATTATAAAATGTAAGACAAACCCTTTCCGTACTGCATATCGATGTGATAAGTGTCAACGAGTGTTTGCACTCAATTCCAATCTACGTAGACATGAGAAAATATGTACTAGTAAGCAAGATAATGTGATGTCTTGTGATGTACTTGAAACAAGCACTTCGGGGAATGCAGACGTAAGTGCTGGCTCATGTGTGTCAAGATATTCATGTCGATACTGTGACATGGCTTTCAGTAAAAGTTGTAATGTACGACGACACGATAGAACATGTACGAAGTAGACAGTACATACCGCCACGGGACTCTGCAGCTTGACTCTGGGATGTTACAAGTGCGGTCGCCAATTTCATACACGGAAAAATCAAGACGGATTCTGCTGCAGTGAATATAACAAGCATGTAAAAATATGTAAAGATAAGGCTCTTACGCGTGTACATGCATCAGATATGCATGGGTTGGCATATGTTGTAATAACCTAGTGTGAAAGGCAAGGTGTTGTGTGTGGTAAGTTGGCACGAGTGCCCGAGGACCATGGGTAATGGCGGACGCGATGTATGTTGTTCTCAGTTGTGTGACATTGTCTTAATGATAAAATAGTTTGTATTTAGTGCAAGAGACATTAAATGATGCGAGGAAAACATAACAAATATGAATTCTTGTAAGTCGTCATTTACGAGGGTGTAGGGAGTGACGTTTCATATTTGTAAGCTTCAAAAGAAAATCGTCACCAAATTATCATTACAAGCACATTTGTCGTAATTGTGTGGCGAAAACAAGTGTTCATTTACGTTTGGTTTTATTCTACAGGATGCTGGATACATGTGTTAATGTTAAAAGCAGAATTTTTATAAAATTACCATGGTTTTTGGAACATTTTATATTTGAACTAGTTTTCATTTAAGCAATTGGTTTTTTAAATTCCGTGTTCTTTTTTTATTTAACTCGTGGTCCATGGTATTTACTAGTTTAGGCTATTTCCCAATATGCACGTGACTTTCGTCGTTCGGCGAGTCGTAAATAAAGTCGTAATACATTCGGCTAAATAATTCGGTCTTAATGTGCTGCGAATTTACAATCACATGACATTCGTCTGAGGTTAGAGTGGTTCGTGTACACGCAAACATAACGTACATTGATTACAAACAGTCCATTAACAGTCTCACGAAAGACTATACTAAAAGTTTAGCCCTCCCATCTTGTGAAACAAATAGAATCCCAACAGAATCAATATTATATAAAGTGTGTGTAAAGTGGTAACGAAACAAGCCGGAAAGAAAAGAGCAAGGGAAATGTTCTTTTAACATTTACTTAGACATGTAATTGCGAACAGGAGCGTAGGAACCGCGTCGGTTAGGGGGGGGGGGGACCCGGGCCAAGAATATGTTTCGCTTTCCCCTCCCCTCTATAACATCAGCTCAAACTGATGAATTGCGGAAAGTAAACAGGCTCAATAAATTATTAATATATATCCCGTTTTTACTATATAAAAATTACGTTTCACAGCACTGAAAAATTTTATCTTAGGGTAGGCATATAACTTTTCCATTTTGAGTAGTAGCATATGCTTCATTTTCCATTGCCCAGATGGTCTTGTGATGTCTTTTGCTCCGCCCACATTCCTGACAATAGCCTCTCAGCACCCCGCCATAATGATGGGACAATTGATCTATTTTAATGATTCGAATCTTTCGATTCGATTCAGTAAAGTGTCTCGATTCACTGTTTCAATACACGGATCAGTAGATACATTGCTGTACCAGTACGGTTCAGTGAGCCGAATCGGCAAAGCACAAGTGCCGGTGTACTCACCAGCTTGGCGTGAAGAGTTGTCTTCATTGCACATTAATTTGTTAAACTTTTGTTTTCAACATCGCAGCCTTGCATGTTAGGATCTCCAAGATTAGCTTTTAATATGTATTGTGTAGTAATTATATGTATTTATTATCCTAATATTTTAAAACAAAACTGTTGAGAAGGTCTGCAGTTCAGTTATCACAAACTTTAAATAAATTATTTAAATAAATAATTATTTTTTCTTTCAAATATCCTGCAGATAGTACGGTATGGTTGTCTAGAGCTATTATTAATATGTAGTTCTGCTGGCGCATATTTTATCACAAATAAAATAACCCCTTTTAGTATTTAACCTTATTTAAATAAATATTACGTCATTGCAGGCCTACACGTGATGCAGTTTAAAAAGGTGCATCTGGTCAGTGCATGTAAAACAGTTGCAACCTAACTTTTAAACATGCCATTAAAAGTTGTACCAGTTCGAATCATGATTTAGAAGTCGCATAAAGAAACTCGATTCACGAGTCTCATCGATACATGTACGGTTCAGGAGGGAATGTGGGGTGTGTGGGCTGTGAAGGCTAGGGCATTTCACTGTACCGCCACATTTATTTTCTACTGCCTAGTGACTCACGTGCCTAAATTCAGGCGAACTTGGGAGATACTACAACAACCGTCAGTTGTAGTCTACGAGCAGTGTGAACTTATAAGACGCGTCAGGCGTGACATTACAAACATCCTATATATGTGTGTGTGTATATATATACATATATATATAAACACACTCTTCGTACATCACACTGTAGGACGGCATGCAATATTGTTTATCGGTAACATAGCGAGTGGTTAAGTGTAAGTAGTGGTAAAATGTTAGTATTTAAGCAGAACATTTTTACCGGCTATTATGACTCAAAGAAGCAGCAACCATTATTTCTTGAGCTGCTCAGCACAGCCCTGTATTTCATCAGAAATGCCACATGAACACAAGCTCAGGATAGACAGCTTAGGAGAAAATTATACTAAAGAAGAAATGGATTCCTTTGCCTCAGGTAAAAGGACTTTTGATGATTCTTAATTCGGTTCTGCCACCATTAAAATTAACTTGTAACCTTTAGCTAAGGTTGACATTAGATATTGATAGCCAATAGGGCTAAATTGAGGTAAATAGGAGTATCACCGGAGTTAAAGGACGGGAGAGACAGGAGATTCCTTGAAAACCCACAAAGCTGTGGCATATTTCCCAAGGCAATCTCACTTACGAATCTCTGATAGTGATTCGATGGAGAATCGAACCCTAACCGTCTTGGTGAGAGATAACAGAGGAAACAGCGCATACTGTCCCCTATCCAGTTCTGCACCATCCAGTCAGCACCGGTGTGTCCAATGCATCCCTGGGCTGCACTGATAACGTAGCTCGGGCCATTAAAGAAACACACACACCACATGCTTCCAAGAGACACCAGCGTCCAGATGCCACCACCGGCGTCTCGAGGTTCATCGTAGACAAGATCAATGTGCGAAACAGCTCGGCATATGGGCGCAGGGCACCACGTGCGAAAATAGTGGGGGAAATACACAAGGAAGGAGGCTGTAGGCACCACAGCTACAACCGAGTGAAAGTAAAGATACGTGTGTTATGAACGTGTGCAGAGGCTTTGACCAGGGCGTAGTGTGTGAACGGTGAACTGGTTCGCTCATTTTACTGTGTAGTGTCCTGTGCTGTGTTTAACACAAAATGCATACCCATCGCGCTGAGGTAAATGGACTTTTCCATGTACCAACTTTTGTTCTATATAAAAGTAATTATTTATTCACTAAAATGTCATGTGTATATCATTGTATGTCATGTTCTTGTGTGCTATTTTTACCCCAAAATATGTATTATGTTAAGAAAACACGTGAACGGAAAACACTACATACGAACATAAAATCCAAATTACGTGAAAACAAGAAAATTATCAGCCAACATCTGTTTCAGGTGATTTTCATATCATACAATCATGTGTTGACACTTTCCTCTCATTAAATCCTCTATAATTATTTTTCTAGTGTTTTGGCGTGAAGGACGCCCTCCTGACCCAGCAAGGTTCCGTTAGTCGATGTCGTGGTGTGTAGGGGATAGGCTGTGCTTAATGCCGCTCCAGGCAACTAATCTTTTGTTTAATCACTTTGACTGCAATTTAAATGAACATACCAGAACCTTGTTTACTTGTTTTTAATTAACAGCCTGGAGTAGCACTGCCCCAATACGATGACTCGTATGCCTGGGTTTAAATCATATATACTTATATTTTGTTCCGTGTTACTTACCCACCTGGTATAGGGTGGGACACACTTCAGTGTTTGTGTAAGCGTGCTTCACATGCGAAGTGTTTCATCAATAGTAATACCAATGGTAGTACTTCAACCCATGAGCATGTGAGTATACGTTCATTAGTTATGAAGGTTCGAAAGTTAAGAGTTAGTAGACCTGGTGCGTGAGACGTGTTGTAGCGTGATACGGACGGTCGTTATTCATGTATAGTTACTAAACATGTTTCTAATGCATTTATCTACGAAAAGAAAACACACTTCAAGTCCCTATGATTTTAAAAAAGCAGTCCGATGATTAAAAAAATGATTATCAAGCTCCTCAAAAGTGCTAAAAATGATTTTTTCATGTTGCTGTAGGCGAGAGAAAATATCAACCGTAACCTTAAAACAAAATCATAGAAACCTGCATTGGACTTTGCCACATACTTCCCACAAATAAAATAACAGAGCCATAGCTTGAAGTCCCGTTGAAAAACAGTTACTACGTAAACACTGCACACTAGTTTAGTCCTCTGCGCCTAGAGGCGATGAGGTGTTTGACGCACGGGTTATATTCCACTTATCGCCATACCCGTTTCCCTGCCTCAAACGTAAAAAAAAGGTTACGGTCCATTAACTCTTAAGGGTTTAAGGAGGGGGCAGTGTAACAAGACTATACTCGGCGAGTATGTGCAGGCGATGTGACGAGCTATGCCATCTCCCCCCACTCTCGGGGCCGCGATGGCCGAATGGTCAGACCATTCGCCTCCCACCAAGGCGATCCGCATTCGATTTCTGGCAGGGTCGGTCCCAGGATTTTTGCATGTGAGAATCGTGCCGGACGATGCCGTTGGTCGGCGAGTTTTCTCGGGGATCACCCGTTTCCCCCGCCCCTTCATTCCGGTGCTGCTCCATACTCACCTCACGTCACCCCTCATCAGTGCTAAAGATCTAGGTGTTAAGCGCTGACCAAAATTTTTCACACACTTCCCCCACTCTACCTGCACTCACAAGGGCGCAGTTCACCTCAGTTTTAAACGATTTTTATTATTTTTATATTTGTACAAAATATTTTTTTTCTTATTTTAGACACAAATTGTGATTAAATCTTCCTCTTAGTAAATTTGTGTGTCACTCATAGTTTTTGTGTAATGAGTCGTAAATGTCAAAATTTGTATTTTACGGTTTTATGTACGCCACTAATACCAACTGATATACACAACCGAAAGAATTCACAGTGTATAACAGTGTTGTAGGATATGATTTGACATATATAAAAACAAAAATTAAAATATTTTTGTATTTAATAAAGAATGCTGAATTTTGAAATGAAAATTTAAAAATTTAAATAATTTAAAAAATACAAAAAATATTATTTTTTGTTTTTAAATGTGTCAAATCATTGCCTACACCATTGTTATACGCTGTTAATTTTTTCGGTTTGGTATGCCAGTTGGTTTTAGTGGCGTACATAAAACCGTAAAGTGCAAATTCTGACGTTTACGACTCATTACGCAAAAACTATAAGTGATACGAAAATTTCCGAAGAGGAAGATTTAATCACAACATATGATTTAAAAAAAGAAAATTAATATCTGGTACGAATATAAAAATAAAAACAGACGTTGAAAATTGAGGTGAACTGCGCCCTTAACGACGGGGAGTCATTGAGTTGCTGCCCTGCTCCTCCCCCACCTCACCACCACCAGCTACACAGGGCTTCTCCCGTCTCTTATCGCTGTTTGACGTCACGAGCCATCAATGGGGCAGACACCGGCCAGTCGTCCTTGTCGGACAAGCATCAAGGTCGTGACCGAATGTTACCTCAACATCGAGAACCTTCGCCAAATGTGGCGTATAGCAAGTGCGTGGAAATCGTGGACCCGGCAGCGAAGGTGGCGTGAAAGGCGAGATCAGCGCATCAAGAGGTGACAGTGCGGTAGATGGCGACGGCAGTGGAGCTGTTGGAGCAAAGTGGAACTGTTGGAGCGCGGTTGGATAGTGTGTGTGTGCGGGAGTGAGACGGACGAACAGTTTGGACTGTTAGGAGACATTTCTAGAAAGGAATTATTGTAATCAGGGGTCTGTTTTGAGGGAGGGAGAGAGAGAGACAGACAGATGTTTATTACCCGTATATATCAAATAGGAATTTTAGATACCTGTCTGAACGTGGGGACTCTATACCTAAACATATTTACTTACATCATACTTGAAACACATGTGACCCAGCCCACGGAATTACTCTGAGTTTTTATGAGACTGTTTTCAAAAAGTCTAATATTTGACTGTCACAACACAACTTAAGACATCATTAATTACTTATCTACTACTATAATTGGCGGGTATGTCTTATCACTTAATACACTAACACTAGTCATATACCCTGTTAAAAATATAAGTTAGCGGTTTAACATGGGCCGGACGAGCCTCTGGTGTTTATATAACTGGAAAACAATATATTTTTACAACATTAAATGAGTGAGTTTTCATTTAGAGACAATTTTTTTAAAGCTTTCTTGGATTTATTTCTACTGATGATTTTACACACACATATAAATAAATAAAATCTTTTCAAGACGACGTGGGCTCGCCATTCTCTAGGTTCTAGGGAGGAAGATTAGTGTAAAATAACAGGCCATATATATATATATATATATATATATATATATATATATATATATATAATCATATGAGCATTAAGTTGCGTAAACGTTGCAATTATTTTCGTCAAACGCTATTTTTAAGTACAACTTTAATCGACTAGTATTAATTCAAGCGGTTGAAACATATAATAAAGTTCCATAACACTTTAAGGACATGGGAAAGGAATCAGTCGTTGCCTTTTGTAAGAAACCATTCACCTGAAGCTGTTTCGGAATGACCTTTCGCAAACTCGAAATTATGTTACGAATCGCTGTTACATCTTTGTATCATAGTCATCCCCGAAATAAACTAACAACGAAACATAAACAGCTGTAGGCGGAATGCCAGAGCCAGGTATCAAACCCGGGGTATTCCTGAAAGCGAGTCCATGGTGTTACACATGGACCGCCTCGCCTGGTCACAGCTCCTGAAGACGGCACAGTTTAACAACAGGAATACACTATTATAGACCGTTCACGATTAAGTGAGCACTGCACAAACTTTTCTTTCATCCGTTTTGCAGCCATCTTTACTATGTTTAATACGAAAACTTCCATGTAACTGAAAACCTGTATAAACTTTTAAAAATTATTAAAAGTTAACATCTATTGGCCTAATAAATCTTATTTTTAATTAATTAGAAGTTCTGCTGAGTGCTCATTTTTTTTGTGATCAGCCTTTAACTCTGTTGTGGCAAGCAAATAATTGTAATCCCCACCGTACTTCAAATTGACTTTACTTGATTAACAGTCATGATGACAAATTAATTACATATTTTGTACTTAACAAGACACTGAAGGGATTACGATAGTGGCATGTACCACTCGTAGTGTCTCCAGTTCACGGTGTAAATATGGCATGTATAGGTCGTTCGGGATACAGTAATTACTGAAGACTTAACATTTAAAAAAAATCACTAGACGTTACCTCATATAATTTAACGTTAACAATATTTACTATAATACCTGTATGGTTGGCAGCGAATAGCTGATTGTAGTTCCGTGCATTGACTGCTTATTTAAGCAATAACAATACTGAAATAAAATAAACTGAAATCGGAATATTTGTGTTTTACATACTTACTTTACTTTTTCAAGTTAAACTATATAGTACCTAACCTCTCTGGACATGTCACTTGATGTTTGCGCGTGTAAGACAAATAGTGCAGTCGGTAGGATTGGTGGGGATTACAATTATTTGCTTGCCACAACAGAGTTAAAGGCTGATCACAAAAAAAATGAGCACTCAGCAGAACTTCTAATTAATTAAAAATAAGTTTTATTAGGCCAATAGATGTTAACTTTTAAGAATTTTTAAAAGTTTATACAGGTTTTCAGTTACATGGAAGTTTTCGTATTAAACATAGTAAAGATGGCTGCAAAACGGTTGAAAGAAAAGTTTGTGCAGTGCTCACTTAATCGTGAACGGTCTATAATAGTGTATTCCTGTTGTTAAACTGTGCCGTCTTCAGGAGCTGTGACCAGGCGAGGCGGTCCATGTGTAACACCATGGACTCGCTTTCAGGAGTACCCCGGGTTTGATACCTGGCTCTGGCATTCCGCCTACAGCTGTTTATGTTAAGTTGTTACTTTATTTCGGGGATGACTATGATACAAAGATGTAACAGCGATTCGTCACGTCATTTCGAGTTAGCGAGAGGTCATCTGTCAGCTTCTGTTTTGCTTTCCACGAGAGATATTCTGTTAATCTCCCGAATCCCCGGCGCGGCGAAGTCCCAGTGCCGTAATTGAATCGAGCGAAGCGATTGGATACGGTCGACTAATCGGAAGAATTACTCTATTACCCGGCTGGAAACAGACCAGCCCTGCTGGAAATTGATTCAAATGAACCGTGTGGCCTACATAAACGATTGGGGCTGGTCATTATTTCCTCGTACCAGAGGTTCTTGCTCCCGGCTATAGTAGAACTAATTAGGAGATTAGGAGAATCCGTTGATCAAATATGAGGAACTGTTACAGGAACATTTCTACATCTTCCAAAAGAGCAGTAAAAATCTTATATTTTTTTCAGTTAATTTGATTAGAATGGTATAATTGGTATAAAATATTTAAAGCCACTAAATTACCACTGTCAACAATTAAAATTGTAATAAAATTAATTTATAAAATGTCTTATTACAAACTATGTTAGCAAAGCTCTACCTACAACTCGTTATCATAAAAATGTAATGCCGTTAAATTGTTTATGAGAATAAAATTAACTTTTCAGCCTTTTAGTATATTATTACTTTTATGCTTACATTTACGTTTCGATTTACATTTAATTGTTACATTATCTGAAGTTTGAATGTATACAAAGATGTTTATATTTATAATTATGACAATCCTTTATTTATCAAATATCGGGATAGCACTATAAACCGTACGCAGATTTCATATCAAGATGCAAGGCAGTAGTTGTATTAAATAAAGTGTTATTTCACCGCAATTAGGAGTTATTCTTTTCAACTAAATCTACAGTCTTTCAAATATCGGTTTTCAAGAATATCTATTTCCTAACGAACTCCGGTAGAACATGTACATTTTATGTTAACTATAAAACTATAATTTTCTACATAATGAATCACTTTTCAGCGTTTGTACTTGTTATTCGTCCATAGAATAAATAATGTATAGGCCTACACACACAACTTAATTCCGAACAACACCGACAAACTCCGGAAAGCAAGTCCCGGCGAAAATTGTTGTAACAGTTTTTTGAGGTGTGATTGTTAAGACAATTCTACGTAGTTTTTTACTGGTGCAAAAAATTTCAAAAAATTTTCAACCAAAAGTATTGAAAAAATTCAATATTAAAAACAGTCATACGATACACATTTCTGTGTAGGTGTTTTGTAAAATAATTCACCGTTGCTCGCAAAACATTTTTTGCTTGAATATGGTATACTTTCAAGACAAGGTTAGTGATACTTTGGGTGCAAATATCTGAAAATCAATGAGTTTTATTGCTACCAAAAAATAGGCACAGATGATTATATGTTTATGACAAGAAAAGTATGGATTTTACGATATGATAATTACGTTGCTTTGAATTTTTTTCTTTTCAAAATCACTGTAAAGTTACCAGAAGAGGTTTAATGTGCTATCTGAAAAAAAAAAAAAAAAAAAAAACACGAATTAAGGTATTCTAGTTGAAAATATGACAAGGAATTACCCAGCGATTAAGAGAGAGAGAGAGAGAGAGAGAGAGAGAGAGAGAGAGAGAGAGAGGTGATAAACAGGGACGGATGCAGGCTTTCCATCGCCCGGGACAAGATTCGCTACCCCCCTCCTGTCCCTCCTTTTCCCATCAGTCCAACCAACCCAACAGTAATAAACGTGTCTTGCATACGTTATCTTACACTCGCGTAAATAACAGTATGTCATTTTAGTAGACATACATAAAACCTGTACTTATTAGCTACCATTAACAGGTGTTTTAAGTGTGCATTCTAATTATACATACTGTACTTATAACATGATATGATGTTCAAGGTTAATACAAATACAAAAATACAAAACTAGTAAAAGTCTAAATATTGGTAGACATTGTACATTGATTTGATTGATTTTTACACTAATTTACATTTCATACCCCAAGTAAAAATGTTTGGCACCACCAGCGCCCGGGGTAGTCTGCCCCCCCCCCTCCCTGGCCCTCATATATCCGCCCCTGGCGATAAATAAACGCTGGAAATACTATTCGATGTCTACACATTTTCGAAAGTCCGTATGTAAAAACTACAAATTAACAACCCGATATAATTATATTTTCTAACT
This sequence comes from Medauroidea extradentata, assembly GCA_003012365.1. Taxonomy (NCBI): domain Eukaryota; kingdom Metazoa; phylum Arthropoda; class Insecta; order Phasmatodea; family Phasmatidae; genus Medauroidea; species Medauroidea extradentata. Next base: position 39,993 of record PNEQ01088525.1, on the reverse strand, counting down.
TCATGAGCAAATATTTACCCAGAATGATGCATTTGTTAGGCGTGATCTCTTGCAACGCAATTAAATATACGAGATTTCGGCGTCTGAGAAAAATTAATCGAGATAAATTTTCTTTCAGAAAGTTGGGAAAAGCTAACGTCTAGGATTGCCGTCTGATATTTGCGAATAGGCTTCCAGAAATCTACAATTTAAAACTGATACTTTTAGCGCTGAATTATGTGAACTGGTTTTTCCCACTTGCATGACAGCGTATTTAACATGCACGTTGTAGCTTTGACGCCAAGGTATGAGACAACTATGCGAGTTAAAAATGTTTCGTAAGAGGAAACTGTACGGTACTCAAAAAACGACGCTAACACTATTTCAAAAGAACATCAAAATTTGATTTTATCTCGCTTGAACAGCCTTACGGGTCAGTTCGATGCACGATGTTTCATGAAACAGAGATCTTACGAAACTAAAAATACGGTTATGATATCATTCTCTTTCACTATCGAATAACCCGATTAAGGTGGCGCAATAATAACACGTTGTGCTCACTGTCAGGAGGACCCGGGTTCGAGAACCTCGCTTCGGCCATCCTGTTTGAGGCTTTCTATGGTTTCCTGATATCACTAAGGGGAAGTCTTGGATGGTTTCTTAACTTTGACCATGACAGATTCTTCTCGCCGTTCCTCACTTTGTGTAGGCCTAATGTCGTGTAAAACAAACAGCCTCTAATGACGTCACTGTCGACGATTATGTAAATAAAGTTTGACATTGTGTATTTACAAGAACATGTCTAATAGGAAGCAGTAAGCGATTCATTAACTAATGTTGTTTACAAGTCAGTACGTATAAAGTGACTAAGAGGTTCTTCTTGTTGTCACATTGCCAGGTAAACCGTTTAAGAAGCAACATTTCTGAAAGTACGTATGTATGTATTCAAACAAAGTAGCCTGAGAGGTAAACAACACTCAACACAAGGGCAGGTTCTACACCGCTATACGTTCGATTGCAGTGTACGCCGGAGATATTATGATAAAGTGAGTGAGTGAAATACTATTTTGGTCAGCTCTCAACGTGTTAAGTGTCGATTGCACAGCCCTGTAAGGAGATTCTTGAGGTGAAGGTACAACGGAAGAGAACTTGAGTAAAATGAGAAGGTATTTCGCTTGCATTGCATAGTCAGGATATTGAGATATCTAGGTTTGATGTGAACTGATACCATATACATGAAAACGTGTGACTGTAAAGAAAATAAACATTATTTTTAATATATAATGGACGAATCTAACAATTGCTTATTTATATTTAGTGTTTCACATCCTACGAAGTTGAGAAATTGTTAAATGAAAATAGTAAAACTATGTCGTCTATTTTTATACACAAAAATATTTAAGGGCAGATATAAAATATTTTATTAGTATTGACCCTGCCAAATAATTTTTGTGCTCACCGCAAAACAATTTTGCTATCATCGCTAAAACATTGTGGACACAAAAACATAATTGGGCAGGGACCACTAACTACAAAAAATTTTCTTTCTGTGTAACTTTGTCACGCAACCATTTTGTTTGAACACGAAAGCGGAATTTAAAATACGACATCGCTTTTCAATGTGTGTGTGTGTGTGTATGTATATATATATATATATATATATATATAATTTTTTCAATTAATGTAATCTACCAGATGTTTCAGAAATACTTTTACAAAATTGGAGGGAGGTTTCCTTACATGGAAATAAGAAACAAACGTCAATATAAATATAGGTCCTCAAATTCTTAGGTTCTGAGTTATATATAAAAGTTTAGTTCAATGTGTTGCAAGGTAACCGGTAGTGAAATTAATGTTTTTAGATAATTGAATAATGTTATGGATCCAAGCATGCTGCTGCTCTCATTTATATTCTCTAATGCGGATGTGGGAGTGTATGGCAGATGCGACAATGCATGATACGAGGTGTGCATGTGTGCGAGGAAACAAGAGGATGTCATTCCGAATATTTACTGTGAGTTTTTGAGTTTATGACAGTTTCATCGAGGCTAATATAAAATTTTACATTCTTATTACTTAACACTTTAAATGTTATTTTGAAACTTATGTTTTACAAAAAAAATCGCAATTATTTATTTTTTAAATAGCAATATTTTATAACAAACTTTACACAGAACACACACTGCCTGAATATCTTAAAATTGGTAAAATTGAGAAAATTATTCATTTTAACTTTGATTCTCCATTTAAAAGTCCCTGACTTCAAACTTGCACGGCAGAGTCGATAAACCCAAATAAACTTCGACAAGTGCAAAAGAAGCATGGATAACTTTTCCACCGTTGAGTTACATAATGGTTTAGTGTGTTACTGTACAGTGCAGTGTGTAGTGGATGACATCTGGCTATGGTCACACTTCTTACGCCAAAGATTTACGGGTTAAATGAACCTGACGTATCTTAACAATACATCATTTAACATTTGATGACGTGCAATTTAATTTTCGTCGTTGTATTTTTGGTACCAAATATTTTTTAAAATATAACATTGTATTAACTTTATTTATTTATATAGGATAAATATTGATAAAAATTAATTTATTATTGACATTATATAATACGTTCCTATTTGATAAAGCTGTAACCAATAAAAATAAATAAAATAAATGAAATGGTATACGTATTATTTGCATATATAATTTACTTATATTTATTACTGGATAAATATTTATCAAATCGGAAAACATTTTTTATATCGAAACTATTCCACTTGCGCCCATTGTGCCGACGTACGAAACTTCGGACAAGGTCGTAGTGTCACTGTTGAGAAACCATGATAATTAAAAATATTGTTCAGGAACACTTCAACAGTCTCTTCAGACTGCCGTACTTGAAAATGAACTAACCAGATGCATGTGAAAATAAGATAGAAAAGTGCACTGAACTTTGCTACAGAATTACCACGAATAAAGTTGTATCGTCGCCGCTTAGAGTCACATAGTAAAAATTGATCGGCGGGAATCTTACACGCTAGTTCATTGCTTGTAACGTTGTGGTGATTCGGCGTTTGATGCGCGCTCTAAGGTCGCCCTTATAGCTCAGAAACTTCCGAGCCTCCAACTTACGAAACCGCTCAAGTAAGGCAGCGACCTTAATTATGTACTGAGCGATGTGGCGCAACGGTAACTATCTGGACTCACCTCCGGGAGGATCAGGGTTCGAGTCCCGGCTCAGGCCATCTATATTTCTGTTTATGGTTTCCTGAAATCGCCAAAGGTGAATTCTGGGATGGATTCGTAAAAGAGGCCATGGTCGATTCCTTTCCTAGTTCTTCTCCTTGTGTAAAGTTGTGTACCGTCGTCTATAATAACCCCACTGTTGACGACCAGTAATTATCTGCTTTCTGATCGTTGTACATTCACAATGCAATACCATGATTTTATTAATGTGCCGTTACCATTCGTTAGTTCAACCCACACGGACTCGCGAACATCAAACAATCATTACTACCCTTTGCATGTAATAATTTATGAGAACACTATCAAATATTCGTTAGTCATGTGGTTAGTCTCTGCTATGTGTGATTCCTCAGAGTTTCAGGCCACTCATATCTGTTTGTACAGTGCCTGGCTAGTTATTTGATTAAAAATATGATGAATTATATCATACATCCGAGAATAATCACTATAATATAAAATTTAAAAAAAAAAGTGAAATTAAAAGACGACGTAATAAACACTGTCCGACAGTATTATTACCGTTATAGAAGTATGTCATGTACTTTAGAAATTTAGAACTTTAACAGTATTTTCAATTAATACATCATAAATAATGTCTGCATGTTCGTTTGTACCGCATGTGTTACTATACTATTCGTGCGATTGTGATGGTAAGTTTTTTTGCTTGCGCCAGAGAAGGCGTTGATAAAAAATTGTTGCGGCGAGGGGGGGGGGGAGGCAAAACAAGGTAGTGGGGCAGAAACCGATACCCAAAAAAAATAGTGAAATCATTTTGGTGAGTGGTTTTGAGCATGGACTCGTGGTTTCTGTCAAAAATAAATAAACCAGAATATATTTTTTTTGTGAGCTTGGGATGGGGGGGGGGGGGGCAAATAGTGCCCAAACAGGCTACCCCACAAGATTAATGGGCATTGAGACACATGCTGGGACAGCTAGCCAATGAATAATTTTCTTAACACCTGTCTAGTGATGTGAAGGTAATTGAAACAACACATGGAGGGAACAGAGAGTTTCACAACCGGCGGCTTCTTCAACTCCTCGTGGAACACACTACCAAGTTTCTTGTTTACCTATGAGATAATAATAATTTGTATTACAAAATTACTTAGGACTGAATATATTAGTTCACTGTAGACATTTTCTGAATCAACCCAATAATTAAGTAAACATTTGTAACATTTGGACCTATGTAACATCAATCAGAGAGTTTAGTAGGTTTTGGCTATTGGTGCTTGACGGAGAAGCTCCGACCGTCGAAGGAACCAGTGCCATCTTGGATGACGCCACAGCCACCATGATAGATTTGACGGTGACCTTTGATCTTGACCTGAAGGTTAAAAATTTCAAAAATAAAAAATTAAGGAAAGCATTAAAATTTTTCAGATACTCCGAAATAATAATAAAAAAAAAAAGTTTTGCTAACTTGTTTATCGCTGACCGCCATCATGTTTACCTACTACTTTTTGATTGTCATTTGTATACATCACCTGGAAGCCGACATATTTAGATGGGTGGCCACGGAAACCTTCGGCTCGACCTTCGTTGCCATATTGGTTCTCGAGTTGGTCACCAGAGGCACTCGGCAATCTTCAACTTGGCAGCCATAATGCTACTGCGGGTCGCCACCAGGGGCACTGCACTCATTCGGTTGATCAATTGTTTGATTATTGTGTTGCACTGTATGTAAGGTTGACATGCCATGAAGCCTTGGCAGAAGTATCAAACTTATAATTTTTAAAGCATGTAACTCAGAAAATTTTCTCTGTATAAAAGCAATCAAAAATCCCGTTTTCTAATATTTTAATTTACATGCAAAATTTTCTTACGCCCCATACCCGATTGAATTCCGATAAATTCAATCAACCTATTTACAAATAAATTAATTTTAATTTAATGTCATCTTTTAATTACAAATCCCCCTAATATATTTTTCCTATAGACTCTTGAAACTACACACCCCGTTAGCTATACACGGCGATTTTCGATAGATTCAATAAATCAGTTTGATAAAATATTTACATATTTATATGCAAAACACTTTGGCCCTCAAATATGGTAGACAACACCCGATCCCTACCACAGCCAGTGAGGAACTGTTCTTGGTTTTGTATAGCTACACTGGTCTTCGTGTCAGAACCTGACCAGCCAAACCCACACCCGACCCCACCCTTCCCCATCCCAACATCAGTAGCACAAAACATTGATCTGATATTGACTTCCCTCTCTCTTCTCTCGACAAGTCTGCACACGAGACAAACTGTCATATCCCAGGAATTATGTCTGGAGCAAATCATATGTGTGTCATCATGAAAACTCACCAGGTTCACACCAGCATGAAGCCGGCGAGAACAGTTATGTCCTCCATATCCCCACCGCACTTAAACCTCGTCCCTCTACCCAAAAGCATATACATAGATATTACTTTCTTTTTTAACAGGCACTAGTTAAATACACTCGAGCACTAACAGCTATGCAATATATTGACAAATCACATATGCAAAGCCAGTATCCATACTGGATCTGGTACGTCAGTTTCATGCAATAACATTTTTTATCATGTATTTACTTATTTTGTAAATTTAATGTAAAATATATGTACAGAATCTAGAGCTTTTATGCATATATTGTAATATTTAATCTGGTCAAACACTCAAGGTTATAAAATATTAATTTCATTTCCTCAGCCCGATTAATTATTCTTGATCAGGTATGCAATTTTTGCAATTATGTATTTAAAGTAGTATTGTGTTATTCTTTGTTTATGCACATTTCTGTTGGTTATTGCTGGGATACATTTTTATATATACAGAAGTGTTGTAGTAAATAAATATCCCATACATATGATGGTCTGGTACATTACAGGCCACGGATTTTTCCTTGCTTCATAAAATTAATTTTCCTTTACCTACAAGTGCAGTCTGATTCCCTAACATTTTAAATAATTCTACAGTAAAAAAATTGTTCACATTGCAAGTTTTATTTCTGTAGTGAAACAGAAACGTAATAAGTTAAATATTCGTGCTGGTCGCAGCTCGCAAGTCTCTGTATTTTGACGCCTTTGTTCCGAGTTAGTCGTTGTCCTCGCCTTCGATAACCTTGAGTGACAATCTCAACGACGCTGTGTCTTTAGAAACCCCTACCACTCCCAACCGTACTAATTACCCTCCCCCCTCGCAAACCCCATCACACACGGAAAAATCATTTTGTGGATGCTACAAAATATTTAGGGGGTATTCACCCTGCAAAATTTATTTTGTAGTCAACACAAAAATATTTTGTAGTCCCCACTAAACTTTTGTGGCCTCCAACAAAGTAGTTTGTGGTTTCTACAAAATAATTTTACAGGGAAGGCTTCCTGCAATTTTTTTCTTTCTGTGCGTCATCAACTGTCTTGTTTCTAATTTCTTTCTGTTGCTGGAATCCAATATTTTGTTTTAAATTTACTGTAGGTTAATTTCTTTGATACTTAAGAACCTGCTAGCATAATTCATCACAAGCCATTACTGTAAAATGTCACAAGAAACATTTTGCTTATTTTAACGAAGGCAGTTGAAAAATAGAAGGGATTTTCTGTTGGAGTAATTGTTGCGTAAATTCTGTCCAAGCGATGAAAAGTTCGAAAATTGTTTGTAAAACACATACATCATTGACATGTGTCGCTCCGGGAAAACATATTTCTTATATTGTTGGCAGAAACTTATATGCAATACTACACTTTCTTGATTTCTCCACAGTGTCTTTCTGAAACATGTAAATTCAAATTTGCGAGTTTAACGTTAATTTGCGCCTGATGGGTTCTCGTAAAACTGAAGCCGGATTATATGGCTCAATTCCATCCAGCTTCGTAACGCCCTGTCTCATATTTCAGACTGTAGCAGGCAATTGGCTATTGTGCCATGTGCTTCACACAAGTTTCTCTCTCTCTCTCTCTCCTGTTCTTCCGCCCCATGTCTTGCAGGGGCAGGAAATGAGGTGTGAGAACGTGCAGAGAGGAGAGACTCCCCTAGCCAAGATTAATGTGTGGAGAGCGTGTTCTTGTCGCAGGGAATGTAAGGGCAGGGGTGAGACTCTGTCTTACTCCAGGACGTAACAAGAGCTGCAAGGGAGCTCTGCGCCTTCCTCTAATAATTCAATATCTCTGACATCCTCTCCCAACCCGCGATAGTCCATGTCGGACCCTCTTCGCATCGCTGCATGCAATTTTCTGAGACTTTCCACACAAGTCCAGTTTCCAGCACAAGATTTGTAGGTTTAGCTGGTAGACTAATTTTCGAAAATATAAACTTTTATTTTGGTATTTAAACTGGTTAAACGCTTTTGTGTTTAGTAACGAAGGTCTGCTGATGTAAAATTTAAACACAACCAGAAAAAAATTAATTTTTGTTTTACTATTACATGAAATTGCGTTCCTTTTGTTGGTCTATAGACATCATCTTAAGCGTCTTTTTGAGTGATAAATTTGAGTTAATTTTTTTAGTGCATAGTTATTTTTAGTAGCCTATATATCCGATTTAGTACAGGCAAACACATACCGACAGGCACCAAAAGTGTTTGGTAGGATAAAACTTGATTGTTCATTCTTTAAAATGTCACCAACATCTTGTATCCATTATAGCTTCATTTTTATTTTTCAAGTTTGGAAATTTTCGAGATACATCGTATTATAGACAAGCTATGAATTCCATATTTTGAAACTTCTTCCCCGCACGGCCCAAAGCTTAGATATTAGGGTATATGGTAAAAAAAAGTGTAAGTTTACTCAAAGGAACCTATGCAGTTAATGTTTGATATTAAAGGAATGTAAGCTTGTAGTGTATTTGTTAGTGTTCCTACACCGACGTTCATTTACACATATTGTACGCTTGCTCGGCTCCATTTAGTGTCAATGCGGCAGCTGGTGTCTTCTAGCTGGGCTTCTTATCCTTCAGACTGTTATGACACATAATGAACTCGCTGATTCAAACATACAATCTAAAACATTTTTGTAAAATGTACAAGGATTTTCTTTGTACTTTTACCATTCCTTGTAAAAGTACAAATATTTTCTTTGTAAAATCATTAGTTTATGAAGTTACAAGGATAAACTTTATACTACAAAGGAATTCTTTGTACCTATACCGACAGTTCCTGATGTGTAAATTATTGTGTAAAATATGACAAGCCACTTCTTCGTAGTTGTACAAATTTTTGTAAATGTTGAAAAATTTTCCGTGTAAAATTATTATTTTATAATATTAAAAGGATTTTGTTTGCAAAAAAACTCAGAGAAAAAATGTGTAGCCAACAAAAATAGTAAGCGCACCGGAAATTACTTATACCTCTGAAAAATATTTTTCTGGAATAAAGAGAATGTTTATATTAATTGCGTGCTTTAAAATAAAGATTTATTACTGAACTGTACATTGAATGTATACAAATAAATAAATGCTAAGACATAGAGTAGTCACAGTGGTCCAGTGGTGGCTCAGTGGGGTTATGGGTTCGATTCCCAGGTCTGGCTGGGTGTTAATTTGTGTTTGTCCAATTGGTCTCAAAAATTGTCACTATACAAATTGTCTCACGAAAAGTTACTGGGGTCACTCAAATTAAGTCACATTAAAGGGGGGAATGTTTGATGCAGTGATGATGCGGAAGCTTCCGCCTCGCCACTGCACCAGACATTTTAAAATTAAAAAAAAAAAGTTGTTAGTGCTCTTGGTTGCTGGGTGAAGGATCTCGGGTTCGATTCCCGGCCGTAGAGGTGACAATTACAGTCACTCCTCGGGTTAAAGACTGGGTGTTTGTGTTCGTCTTGTCTGTGTGCCACACGTCAACATACACTTACAACGACAACTACACAAAAACAAAGTGACTGGGGATTACATGAATTAGACAACTTAAAAAAAATGTGGGGGGGGGGGGGATTTTTGATGCAGTGGCGAGGCGATAGCATTGCCATTGTACCAAAATTAAAAAAAAAAATAGAAAATAAAAATATGAATATAAATAACAGAAAAAAAGTGGCACAATGCGTAGTTTCTAAGCATGCGGAGAGTGGTTCGAAACTTAGCACCTCCCGAGATTTTTTTTTTCAAAATAATTTCATGTATACGTCCTTTATTCAAAAGTTATTTGATAAATTAGTGCAGTGTTATTAATGAAGTACAATAAACATTTAAATTTATTTTTTCCTTACTGAAAGTACAGCTACAAAGCTAGTCCTTGTAATTTTACAAACATATACTTTGTATTTTATTACAAGGACAACCATTGTAGTTTTACAAGGAATTTCTTTGGCAACTGGGTTTCCAAAGATTTTCTTTGTAAAAGAACAAAACATTTTTTACAGTGTAAGTTACGATAGGTAGACCAAGCAGGCAGCCTGAGCAGTCACATTGTTTCCTAAACAGGGCAACCCGGGCAAGGATGAATATATATTAAACACTGTATACAATGTGACAGTGGAACTCTCCACTCCGGCGAGAACACGAGTTGCCACACACGGCGTGATACAGGGATGTGTGACGCTACCGAGGTCGGCTCCATATTGACGCCTGGGCTACTACATTACCAAGATGTACCAGGACGTGCCGTAACCGCTACAATACATCATCCTCGGCAAAATAGTTCAAGGCTACGAGAAGAGACAATGGCAACCTACTATGTATCACAACTGAGATAGACTATGCACGTTTAAACACAAGGCATAATTTGACAATTTGACAAATAAATTTAATTAATATCATCAATGTTTATAAATTATGTTTTAATTACTACAGTACACTGTAAAAAATTTCCTCCATCGATTTACGGAATTTCTGGTAAAAATTTCTCCAGATACCTCCGTGAATTCACGGAAACTTAGTTCTTAATCCAACAGAAGTTTCCGTAAAACAGTTTCGTCACACGGAACTGAGCCATACATACATGTCTATAATGATACAATTGAATTCATACAGATTTGCAGATTTACCGGTGATTTTATTAAAATATAACAGTAACATTTACATCTGTGAAACTAATAAATTTTCGATTTTTTCGAGCTAGTGTCCGCAGTAGACCTACGGACATATTATGTATGATTCCGTACTGTATATTTTCTACAGACATTTCCGTATTTTACTTTTACGGACACTATTTCCGTATATTGACAGAACATTTCCGTTAAAATTTATAACGGTGTACATGAGACAATTTCAAATGGTACTGGATGCTGGTGGAATTTTTGGTATGTTACTAAGGAGTACTAAACGACAGTTGCTAAAAACTCTCACAAACATTTGGTGGCACTGTTAAAAATAATTTTCGTTGTTTTACGGAGAAGTGCTGGTAAAAAATTCTCCAGAAATGTCCGTTAATTTACGGAAGGCAACTAGCTCCACTTATGGAAGCTCGCATATTTATGTGACTTCTTTAGGATGCACGCGCAATAATGCATTTGGTTATTTATTTAGTTTCTTTTCCTAATTTTTTCATGTGTTTAATTAATGAAACATAATTACGTATAACTGTGTTACAAAATAACGTTTCCGTTAATTAAACAGACGTTTCCGTAAAATTGCCCGTAAATTTACGGTAATTTTTAACAGTGTATACAATCAATGAAAAATAAACCACTACACAATGATAAATAAATTAATAAACACACACACAAATATATGTAACTAAAGTTACGAAAGCATGGCCTGCAATAGAAACATTACTGCACTGTACTGCCATTTGTGGTCGCATTGCTTAATCTCTTATATAAGAACGTACAGTATGAAATTATCACTGTGTTTCTGCATAAAACAAATATTAAAAAAAAGTGGGTTACCGTTGTCTTTTCCCAGGGACTGTCGGCCACATATTTCAGTAGCAATTAAATATATATTTTTATAACCTTTAAATAAAATACTGCAATCCTCCAACCACCGCGTAAATATATTGTATTTAATACCTAATGCATAAATCGTCCAACAGACTCACGTACTTAATAACACAATCACCTTTAACAGTTAATAACCAAATAATTCTCTTCTTATCCAAGTAATAGGCATTATTTTACAAAGCCCAACAAGGCTTTCTTCTTTTTCATACTTCTTGTATTGTCACACTCAGACATTCGACATTAGTTTCCTTTGGAAACAGTCAACACATTGTCTGGAATTATAAGCAAAGTAACAGAATTTCAAATGCTAAACGGGAAATATTTTTAAGTGCCAATGAAGCGCTGAGCGTTATGTTGGATATTGCACTCAAATAGTTTCTTTCTGAGTTTATAAAACGCATGACCTTATTTTAGGGACACGTAATTCATAATAATTTCCTTGCCATCCAAATTAAGGAACGAGAGTTCTTCAATTATATAGACCTACAAAATTGTAACAAATGTTTTAGCGTTTCGAGTTACGCGTGTAGAAATTCTATTCTGTGCGTGAAGATATCTAATCAAGTTAATTCAAAGACTTGGCTTCAAACAAAGCTACTTAGGTATGAATTGAAAATATCTCGAGAACTTTAATGTATCACACTTAAATATTTGAAGTATTATTGTTGCTGTTTCCCATCAAATGCCTGGGCTATATCAGTCGACAGGAGCTCTCCAAGCCGACATATGTCACGAAAACATTAACGTCAGCAGCTAAGTTACTACTGACATGTGAGCTTGTCAAATGAAACCTCTGCACTGCCTTGTAATGATTTAATTCACAGGACTCAGGCAAGTTTCTAATAGGCGTATCCTTGGGGGGGGGGGGGCATAAGGGAGCACGTTTACTCTTACCCAACCATAAACAATAACAATAATAATAAAACACATTTTAATCTAAAAAATCAAAAGGTTGCGCTTTGAATTCTTAGGTAGGAGACATATGCCAAGATCACTCTGTATACAGCACTACTTCACTTAAACATGTTCAGTTTTGTGGAGCGGTTACACGAGCTAAGAACTAGTCCAGATCGCAGTCTATTCTCGTTCAAATTAAACAAGTTTCATATGTAGTTCCAAACGATATATCTTCGATGCTTCTCTCTTGGAGTAACGAGCTGTTTAACAAATGTGGCTGCTTTTTGGTACTCATTTCGCACTCGTTTAATTTAATTTACATTTAGGTGTAAAATGTTACATCCACTTTATTCACACAGCAGCATTGTTGTTATATGTAATGTGATAAGAAAATCACGAATGTTGAGTGTAGGTGTGATAGTAATCAAATATGGTACATTTCAGGTTCCAAGTTATTGAGGTTAAAAAGTACATTGGCTTTATTCTGTTTAGTCTTGTAAACCCGCAAATATGTTTAGCTTTAAACACGATCAAACATGGCTGGCGAGTGTATTTAACTGAACACGGTTAAGGCCTCTAGTGTGACCGTGGCCATAATATTGAGTTTGTATACATAACTAGCTATTGCCCGTGACTTCGTCCGCGTGGTTTTCTATTTAATGCGGCAGTTTTTGGGTGTCCCATTCTGCCCATCTGCACCGTTTTGCCCTTCCCCCCACATTGCCATATATATTGTGAGAGAGAGATTTTGATCAGCGCTTAACATGTAGGTCTTCAGCGCTGGTGAGGGGTGACATGAGGCGAGTATGGAGCAGCGCCGGAATGAAGGGGCGGGGGAAACGGGAGATCCCCGAGAAAACCCGCTGACCAGCGGCATCGTCCAGCACGATTCCCACATACGAAAATCCGGGGACCGATCCCGTCGGGATTAGAACCCAGGTCGCCTTGGTGGGAGGCGAGAGGTCTGACCCCTCGACCACCGCGACCCCTTATATATTGTGTTTGTGTCAGAAATCTTCATTGGCGCGTGCATAACAATTAACCAAAGCTTCATCGCAAATGGATGGCTGGCATACGATCAGGCTGCCGGAGCCACCGGGCGCTATGCAGAACTTCGGCTGATACAAGTTTATTCGTCAACTACTCAGCGCTCGTGGCTGACATCTGCTTAGGATTATCCTTCAAAGAACGTTTCTCGCGTGTAAGCACTTTTAAGATGCTGTGTCACTTGTTCTGTTGAAGGTATCCATTTTCTTTCAATAAATTAAGGGTACAATGAATTTTCGGCAATGCCTTACGATTAGGTGCGAATTAGTGGATTAAATTGCTACTACCAGTGATTTAGTCTATATGACATTGTGAGAAATAAGTGTTACCTTAAATTTTGAACTGTCTTAATTATTTCATAATTACGCTTTAGTACTTCGAATAAAATGTTTTGTAATGTAAGGTGATGTAACTAGCTAAGTCGAGAATATTTTCAAATAAATCTTGACGAACTCGGAGTCAGCAAGAAATGAAGAAATATACAGCATGATTAGTGACACGGGCTCTTAACGTCCTCCACCAATCTTTAAAGATTTTTTTTTGCTGCCAAAAACGGTTAAAATTAGTAGTGTTACGTGGTCCGTTTTAGGTATGATAACCTTGGTTTATAGTATTAGCAAATAACGTATTGGAGGGGAATAACACTCCGTTATCTCAAATATTACGTAACAAAAAGAGTATCATCAGAGGATGTCTCACAGAGGCGAGTTAGCGGCGAGAAGACTTTCGCCAGTTCTGTGACTTGCACCTATAGAGGCTAGGGCGAGGCGTGATGTGTGTACTATGTCGCCCTTAGCTCTCCGCATTTCTCCGACTTGAACGTGCAAAATACGTCCACCCACGCGGCTACCTAAGTGCCGTGTAATACCCACAACAAGGAAAAACGCAGAAACCCCTGCCAAGTGGCATGCGGCAACCAGCCACGCAAACGTGCTTGCCAGGCAGAAGTGATGAAAGGGGAACGTGGCTCACTTCTCACAGAGCTACATATATTCACAACAGTAGTCAAGCATACGGGGATCTTAGATGATCCATGTGATGTAGCAGTATTATAGTATTACCGTGTAGAATAACACGTACGCTTTCGCTACTGTACTACTACGTTGTTCAAAAATCTGCAGTACTAGTTTACTTCCGATATTAGAACTTATATTCAAAAATTAAAGAAATGCGGTTTTGAAATTATTTCCAGTATGTATAAATCTGCATTATTCGTGCATCTTTAAACGTAAAATTTTAGTTACGAAAAGATTGTCAAAAAATTTGTTTACAATAGTTTATATTAATTTTGAATTATTCTACAAAATATAACTTTTATCACATAATTTTACAGGTAATTTACATGTAAATTTTCTTAAACACTCAAGTTTAAGGTTTTTACGCATGTGTATTTGAAATGTGTTACTACTCACATACTTTGTATGCAGTGACTCTGTACAAGTCTGTGTTTTTAACCAGATATCTGTGTCCACTTCTGGAGTATTCTGACATTCTAGATATAGAAACTGTTCAGTCAAAATTGTAAAAATACTTACGTTGTGTACATGGCCGCATCTAAAAGGAAGGGGGGTGAGGGCAAAATGGGTATTTGACCCGAGCCTCACATTCTAAGGGGCTTTAATTTTTAAATTATAGTTTTATTTATACTTTTAAGTTAATAGGCTTTACTAAAGGTCCCACTAAACCGCGATGTTTGATGTGAAATATAATCTTAAGTTTCAAATGCACGTATAAACGTTACTTCCAGGTATGCCAAGATCAGAGTCATTACAATGTAGCCAATATGTCAGTATGTCAATATGTGAGGGCCTGAAAACGCACATTATCACTGAATATGAAATAGGCCTAAATAGGGGAGGAGGGATGTCAGATTTATGTTGACCTACGCATCACATTCTAGTAAAGTGGCCCGGGTTGTGCGCATACATTTCACAGTACAGAATGACACTTGTTACATTTTTAAGTATTTTTATAAGTATTATTTGGATTTTAAATGATTAAATACAACGTAAATGTTTTGTTCCTTTCTTCAATTTAGAGCTTGTAACTAAGAGTTAGATGCGCATAGACTAGTAACGGTCAAGTAAGCACATTTGAAGTCACCGTGTCGAGAAAAATAATACAAAAATAATTGTAATTTTACTATGGCCTGACATTAACTTTGGCATTAAGGGTTCCTAAACACGCACAATGCTATGTTTATATTAGCGAGTAGGAGCCATGCTTGGCGTAGTGGATAGAGCGCTCGCCTCCCACAACGGCGAATGTTCTCGATACCGGGTGGTGTCGGTCCCCGGGATTTCGCATGTGAGAATCGTGACGGACGATGTCGTTGGTCGGCTGGATTCCTCAGTGATCTCTCGTTTCCTCCGCCCTTCTCATTCCCGCAACAATGCATTGTAGGGCCTCGTTCCATGTCATTCTCTGGGCAAGCAGGTGCCTGCTGACACTTATTGGATAGTCTGCATCCGAGGTTCTCCATGGCCCTCGGGCAAATAGCAGAAACATGCAATTTTGTTGAAAATATCATAAATCAACTGGCCCACTTGTGCAAATCTGACCGTTATAAAGCCACCCACAGGCAGTAAACTTTCGGAATGCATCCGTGGCCACATGTGGCATACATGATGCATAATGGCTGCTATGATGAAGACTACAGTTGGACCACTGTTGAAATGTCTGTTCATTTCAAATGTGAGGCATTGTGCGCGTCACCCACACATTGACCACAAGTGTATCACAAGCATTCTTTTTATACTCAGATGTTTGTGGGTTACTTTTCTGAGTCTGCTTGTGGAAAGTAAACTGAAATATCTCAATCATTTTAAACTAAGATGCTAGCATTAAAATCATTTCAGTATTACACACAAACATATTTACTGAAGTGGCCCGGTTAACAGTTGTTTCAGTAAAAATAGATGATCATACTAGCGAACGTTGGCCAACTGAAAAATGGTTGTGTTTGCTGCTTGAGAGGCCACTAGGGCACCCAAAGAGCTCAGTTCACCGTGAACAGCTTATAGGTAGGACGATGCTGTATTACAAAGGCGTGGGTAATCTCTGTTGGAGTTGCAGATGCTTGAAAATACCTGCCCTAGCGACGCTCGTAACTCCCAGACGAAGCCCTTGTCTGCAACTAAGCACCTCCTACAAGGGATGTAAACTGCCGAGTGTCATCTTTCACAGGCCGCCGCAAGCCCTCTCCACTACCACCAACTTTACACAGCTCTGATACTGAGTGCAGTTCTAGCAAGCAGACGGAGGAAAGCGACGACACACTCGGTTTAAGGCCATGCTCCCGTATTTATACTGTTATGTGTTAATTATTTTTAAAGCATATACGAGAGCAGGTATAAATAATAAGTTACCAGAGTATTTGATAAGCATACTTCCCTCAAAGTGGGTGTAAATTAACCCTGAAGGTTAAATTCATTTACATGCATCTAGGAATATTGAATAATAATATCAATGAAAACATATGATAAACGAAATATATAAAATATAAGCCAGCGTACAATACAATATACCTGTACTAAGTGTAGATTAAAATGAAGAAAATATTTTCTGAAATGTCTTTCTATCATAAGTATAAATAATGGTCACAGATTTCAAAGTATTACCAAAGGACGAACGAAACAAACAAACGTCCATAAACTAGAATATCCATGCCGAGATCAATAAACTTCCGTAACACATTTCCTAAATATGTCATATCAAACGCAAAACATTTGACATGGGTGCTATTATAAAAATGTGAACACCTCATAAACGAATTACAGGAAAGTCAAATCAGCTTTGTAGGCTACGTAGTATGTATGTAAACAAGTCTGACGAAAAACCTAAAATAAATAGGCTAACATATGAAAATGATGCCATTTTGTTAATATGAATACACGATGAATGAAACACAAATAGTAAAATCAACTTTGTGTATAGTATATGTGTACCAAGTTTGATGAAATTCTGAGAAAATACTTCCGAAGATATGTGATACTATGCTAAACATATAAGAAAAGTCCGCCATTTACAAAATATGAACACAGGATGAACGAATTACACAAAAGCCAAGTCAGATTCGTATTTATATAAGTGCGTACGAAGTTCGATGAAATTCATAAATACGCCCTAACTTACGTAATATTATGCTAAAACGTAAAAAGGGTCGCAATTTTGAAAATATGAACACAGGATGAACGAAATCCACAATAGTAAAGTCAGCTTTGTATGTAGTACTCACATACCAAGTTTGGTGAAATTCTGAAAAATATTTCCTACGAAATGTGATTCTATGAAATATATATATATATATATATATATGTCCATAATTTTGAAAATATAAACGCAAGATGAACAAAATACACGAAAATAGGGTTAGCTTTGTATTTAGTAGATGCGTACGTATTTTGGTGAAAATCTGAAAAATATATTTACTATGAAATGTAATAGTATTCTAACTATATAAAATGGCCGCCATTTTGAAAATATGAACACAAGTTGTACTGTATCAATAACGTATACGTCAAGTCAGTTTAGTATGTTATGTATGTGTACCAAGTTTTTTGGTGAAAGGCTGAAAAATGTTTCTTAAGATTTGTAATACTATGCTAAAAATTAAATAATGGCCGTCATTTTGAACATAAAAACACGGGATGAACGAAATACTCAATAATCAAGTTAGCTTTGTATGTATCATATTTGTACCAAGTTTGATAAAATTCTGAAAAATGTATCTTACGATACTTAATACTATGTTAAATTATAAATATGGCCGCCATTATGAACACGATAAACACAGGATGAACGAAATACATAAAATTCAAGTCAACTTTGTATGTAGTAGGCCCACGGTCTTAGAAGTACAGGTCTGGACACTCACCTACTCTTCAATGCTTTATCTTTGACCCTCTTATGACTGAACGAAACTGTTGGCGTCACTATTGCAGTGGGGCTGTTGTGAAGAGAAGTTCGTTGTTTTAATTAAAACTTAAGTGTTTAAACATATTCTGGTTAAACTTAAGTAAGTTTATAATATTTGTACTTTAAAAATATAATACATTTAATGTTGAAAAAATAATTACTAGCACGAGTGTGCTAGTGGCGCCACCAGTTTTCATTCGTTTTTGCCGATAGTGAAGGAACTAAAATCAGTCATAAGCGGTCAATATTTTATAGCAGTGTCCAGACCTGAACTTCTAAGGCCATGAGTAGGCCTATATGTGTACCAAGTTTGGTGAAATTCTGGAAAACATTTCCTAAGATATGTTATACTATGATAAAAATATAAATATGGCTGCCATTTTAAAAATATGAACACCGGATGAACGAAATACATAAAAATAAAGTCAGCTCTGTGTATCTGTGTACCAAGTTTGTTGAAATTCTAAAATATAGTTTCTTAGATATCTAGCGTTATCAAATCATTTTAAAATGGCCACCATTTTGAAAATATGAAAAGGACGTAAACGAAATGTATAAAATTCAAGTAATTTTGCTAAGTGCTTTAAGTGTATAAGGTTTGATGAAATTTGGACCTCTGGTTCAAAAGTTTTTAGTAGGGATACACACACATACACACGTGCTCACAAACACAAAGGTGATTTCATAAGCCTACTTTTTCCTTCGGAAAGTACGCTAAAATTCTGTTACGCAGTTTTGTTAAGAATGATATTACACATGTTGAAAACATTTTTTTTTTCGAGGCAATAAATACTATAATTTTAACTAATTACGCAATTTACGAAATGCTTGTTAATGACGATTTAGTCGAAAGTTGGATCACTACTAATGTTTTGAAAACATATTAGCTGTACGGCACAAATGATTTTAAACGAAACTGCCAAACAGATTTGCGATATATATTCTCGTTTAAGATTTAAAAAAAAAAAAAAAAAACAGTAGAAATAATGGAGCATGACCTTAAACTGCAATCACCCAGACCACAACTAAACAAATGGTAAAAAAAGTAATTTCAAAAGTGCAAGAAAAAAATGTATGTCACCTAAATGGCTTCAAATTTTCCACTGTAAAGAATGAAACCACTTACAAGTGCGTAGTAGATAAATAAACTCTGAAAACATAAATTTATTTCTACGCTTATTTCGAAACCAATACGGATAAAATACTCTATGACAATCCTAGATAATGGTATTTGCCAACTTTATGAGTAAATATTTATCCAGAATTACTAATTCGTTTGGCGTGATCTCTTGCGCCGCAGTTAAATGCACGAGGTTCCGGCGTCAGAGATTGTGCCTCAGAAGTTGGTAACACTGAAAACAAGTTTCTTTAAAACGTTGGCTAAAACTATTGTCTAGGATTGTTATTGTTTTATTTTCGCAAATTGGCTTCAAGAAACCTACAGTTATAGATTAACGTTTTTAGCGTTGAATTATGTACCACGCCCTCTTAAGCCCGACGCCTTCCACGCGCTTCAAATGCGCTGTAATGTTACTGGTACCTTTGTATACATTTGACTAGCACCGTTGTATCAATGTTACTGGTACCGTGATAGCAAGGATACTGGTACTGTGGTATCAACGTAACTGGTACCGTGGTATCAATGTTACTGGTACTGTGGTATCAATGTTACTGGTACTGTGGTATCAAGATTATTAATACTGCGGTATCAATGCTACTGGTACCGTGGTATTAACGTAACTGGTACCGTGCTATAAAGTTTACTGGTACTGTGGTTTCAATGTTTTTGGTACCGTGGTATCAATGTTACGGTTACCGTGGTATTAATGTTATAGGTAACGTGGTATCAATGTTACTGGTAGCTATCATGATATCAGGGTTGCTGGTACCGTGGTATTATGTTACTGGGTTCTTATAGTTTTAAGAGTATCTCGGTAATTATATTTAATTAACATAGGCAGTTATAGTGTTAATTTATTATGTAGAATACAGTATGATTGGACAAGTATCCTACGCACTTGCCCACTGCAAGAAGTGTTTGTAGAGGCGTTATGATGGATTAAGGAGATGCTGTCACTTTTCATACCATCTGAATTAACAATCTTTCGTTAAGGGTTGCCCTATGGAATCTGTGGATATTTATTTCTTCTGGTTATAAAAGTGTAAATTTTGTTTGTGTGCAGCCTAAAAAGTAATTATTACTTTAAGGTATTCTGTAGGGACAGCGGAGGACTAATGGTCCGACCATTCGTCTCCTACCAAGACGATCCGGATTCGATTCCTGGCGGGGTCAGTCCCCGGATTATCGCATGTGGGAATCGTGTTGGACGATGCCGCTGGTCGGCGAGTTTTCTTGGAGATCTCCCGTTTCCTCCACCTTTCATTCCGGCGCTGCTCCACACTCACCTCATATCACCCTTCACCAGCGCTAAAGGCCTCGGTGTTGAGCGCTGACCAAAATCTCTCACTCATTCTCTTTTAGGCATGCTGAGTTCCGCGAAAATATTTTTCACCACTTTGTTTCAACGCTTTACGTGCACATCTTCATTTCTAATTCGTTGTTAATGAATGAATGTTTTCAATTCTTGGGGTTCGACTTGCTCATTACAGACGTGTGGTTTCGCAGCAACCTTATTCTGATTGGTCTAGTCAAATAAGTGACGCCTCTGCCCATAGACACGCTGCCAATAACAATGAAGTAGAGCTACGTAAAACAGTGAAACAAGCTTATGCAGAAATATTTTTGAGAAAATACAGGGTCCTTAAATATTTTTAATTCTTTAGTTCACATAAGTGATACCTGAATGAGATCTACCAGTCAATACGTGTCATACATGTTTAGAAATTTGCACAAGTTATTCTTGTTAAAGGTTGTGCCGTTAATTGGGGCAACTTTGGCCATGTGGGGGAGACATTGTCCCACTAAAAATTTTGCTTGAGTGCTATTTAGTGAAGAACATTTTTAAATATTATCTAAAAGAAGATTAGGGGTATTTATTTAATCAGTCAGCTCCAGTGGTCCATTTGTTCACAAAGTGACCCAAAATTAATGTTAGGGTGGGACAAAGTGACCCCGAAATGGGCCAAAGTTGCATCAGTTTACGGTACTGAATTTTACACACTTTAACAGATATTTCCCATTCTTTTTTCTTACCAGATATACGTCCTGGTATACTTTCTCCATGACAGGGTTATGTTGGCCAGGGATTCATATTGTATCATCGTGCACATTTACTGTGTATGTTTCTCAACTGTTGCCAAATATCTTATTCGACGTCTGTATCACTGTTTGGATAATAGTGTTGTATGGATTTATGCCGGAGCTTGCAACACAGAACTGGATACAGACGTCTTAAGGTTTTGAAGGTGCATACAATACTGTATCAACTTATTTAACCTAGGCTCTACTTGAAAAATAAAATTATGTTGTGCTTTCTTGAATGGTTTTATATTACTAAAAGGTTCTATGAGTGGATGTCAACTTGGTAGGGAAAGAACGGCGGTGAGGAATAATCAAAGAATTTGCCATGAATATAGCTCTCATATGGGAGTATTCGTCCTTAACACGATATCTCACATCGTGGCCGAACTGAACTTACACTTCACGTACTTAATGACGAAGATTAATTTACTTGAAACCCGTATTTAATGAACATTTTCATGTACATAACAAGCAAAGCAGGATAGCAACAGGGAAGTGTATAACTGCGTTCTGTGTCACTCTTGCAGGCTTGACGAGAGTATTTGCGGTGTTTTATCTTTGCTTAATAGTAGTGAATGAGAACCCTTATATGAAACTGATTGAGTTCTCGTGTATATTTCACAACTATTTGATGTCGAAACGGTGGTGTGGTGATAATTCTTTTGAATATGGCAATAAGAACGTTTGTTAGTGAGCACGTTATGGGATGAATTAACTTATTTGTATATAACGGCACGACACTGCCCCAAAGTAATGCCTATTGTATTACGACAGTATGACTTGAAGCTTTACAGACAGATACGC
The DNA here is from genome assembly GCA_003012365.1 of Medauroidea extradentata. Lineage (NCBI taxonomy): Eukaryota > Metazoa > Arthropoda > Insecta > Phasmatodea > Phasmatidae > Medauroidea > Medauroidea extradentata. The sequence continues at coordinate 18,062 of PNEQ01088525.1, read as the reverse complement.
ACACATATGTAATATAGCTCAGCCATATAGCCACTAATGCAGTTTTTTTATAATTGGAGTGGGCTTGTTTACAATATTTGAATTGTTCTCTCGGTGAAGGATAATATTGCTGTTTTTGACCTACACATTTTTTCTCTTCTGCTTTTTATCGTAGTTTAAACGTTGCTCCTTTCTTAAACAACCACTTATATTCTGACGTCCAAGCTGAAGACGCGATGTCTAATACAGATCAGAAAGTGAAGAGAGAGTAAAGAGTCACGTACATGTAGATATCCACGCTTGGCACGAACCGTATTCACGACACGTACAAGATGGCGTAACGGCAGTCAGCCAGCACAAGGGGAGAGTTATAAGGGACGTTATCGCTGCCTTTAGCGACACAGAAACAAATCTAAATGCATGTCATAGTGCCACGCTTGGAGTGACGACGTTCTGAAACACGATACACTGCAAGCTTCACTGCTGATTGGCTCCCAGCTAGAGCCAATCACACGCTATACTTGTCACCACTCGCCTCACCGTCTTTCAAGTGACAGAAAACATATTTGTACATTTTGCTTTTCTGTAAGTTAACATATAGAGTCTGATAAAAGTACAATTAAAATTGAGAGACAAAAAAAAAAGAAAAAGAAATACAATTTTTGAAATGGTTACGAACATTTTATGTTTATATCTTCCTTTGACATACAGATGTCAAAAAAAATGCATGCAAGGAATGTTTCACATGACAAAAATCGTTAATTTCATCAGAGTAGCTAAAAAAAATTCCGAACTCTTACTATCTGGTTTATCCTTTAATTACTTTTGTGCTTTTGTTAATATAATAGCAATAAATGTACATTAAAAAAGTGCGTTTTAAAAGAAAGTGTTTCATTGGATATGTAGCCGTACGACTCCAAGAAAAGTTGAAGCTAAATTTTTGTCTTAGATAAATTTCCAAAATTTGTCCTTTGCAAAACTGAAATATAAAGTATTGATATTTAGGTCAACTTTTTTTCACGGTTATTTTTCAACTTATGCCTAAGATGAATTGAAGTGCTCTAAGTGTTATTAAAACATACTTAATGTTTTCTCTTGTATACAATTAAGTGCTAATGGGATTTGGATTTTATGTAATATACTATTGACCTTACCAGTATTAGTTATTGTAAATTTCAAATGATTTTTTACATTTTATTTTATTAATAATAATCTTTAAATTTTATCATGTTTTTCTTTATGTTGCATCAGTTACGTTGTATTTCCTATAAATTCGTTGCTTTCCAGATGAACAAATGTGTGTTTTTATATTTAACCTGGTTTTCTCTGTCGTAGAAAGAGAGGGTAAAATTGTTCCGCATTTTGCAATTTTGTTACTTTGTCTTTTTTAACATTAGTTAACTGTAATGGTACAAAACTTAGGCTAAATGTTTCATTTTAAATGCTCAATAAGTATGTAACGTAACAAACTAAATATTTAATACTAACTTAAAAAGTATACGCCATATAGTTGTAAATTTTCAGTATACAAAATATGATATTTTTAACTGAACAACTGAAACATTTGTATCTGTATTAAGGCATTTTACTTTGCAAAAAATAGAGAAGAATTTTTTACACGCAACGTAATTATTTCTGTCTTGAAAATACACTACCGCAATATAAATGTTCACACGTCTTTGGTTAAGTCTAATTTAAAAAATATTTTTCTCCTGTGGATTATGCTTCGTTAGGTATTGTTTCAAATCACTTAGTTCTCAAAATTTCAACGTGAAGTAACGAATTAAAATAAGGTGACTATTAAAGGCAATGTCAGCTAAATCAGACTGAATTTCAAATTACTTGTTTGGCATTTTGCACAGCATTAAAACCAGAATTTCGTGAAATTGAAACTTTGAGTATTTTAACAATAACGGATTCAACTCGTGAATGTACTTCAGTAGAATATTTTAATTACAAAATAAAAACAAACTAAAAAAATGAAAACAATTACTAACAAAATCCATTAACCTATCTAAAATCGCAGACGACATCGCCTCTATGCTATCCTTTGAAAACGAGTCAGAAAGGTAAGTTCGGAGGGGGGGGGTGTCTGTCAACCCCTTACAGAGGCAATTTGACGTGCCTGAAAAATTAGTCCGCGAGGAAAGTTGAGAAAGAAGTCTTAGTTTAAGGAAATATTTTGTGAATTCTTTAAAAAAAAAAAAAAAAATTGTGGAGATCTGGCCAGAATGAGAAAATTAATCGACTTGAAAAATATTTGGTTTTCAAAAAATAAATAAATAAAAGAAGAGGGAAATTGAGCAACTTGTAATTAAAACATTTTAAAGAAAATCTAAGTAGATGGGAAATGTTGAGGGAAAAAGGGATATTTTGTGCTATACAAGGGAAATTTCCCAACTTTGTTGACGAGGTCAATCATCTGTAAGATGGCGGTCGACTTTTAGTTACAAGTAGATCCTCTTTCGGGATCATGCAAGAGAAGTTTATTTTTATAACATTACTTTTGTTTATGACTCATGTCCTGGTAGCATTTGACTGGAGAGAAGATTTTGCGATTTAGACTTAGACGATGGGTGCTAGCGCTCTACGTTACTCCGTTTTACAATAGTTTCGATTCGTGTAAATACTATTCATCCCACTGCGATAACGATGCAGTTTCATAACACACTGACAATCCAAGGCTACTTAGCTATTAGTCTACTTACACTTGTAACAGTTTATTGTTTACTGTTGTTAGTTATGCACATGTTTCCTTCTACTATGCTTGGATCATTTTTTTGTTCCAGAGTTGCTACTTAGATTTTTTTTCTCTGCTGGCATACACCAGCCTTATAAAAAGGACGTGCTCGAAGAACGTAGGTTGGCTCTATCGTTTACGTGCAATTATCAGTGGACGTGCCTCGCACGAAAACCAGAACTGATGCTTGATGTGTCTGTCACGTTCAATATTCACGGCTCGACAATCTCGTCGTATGCGTGGTTCTTCGGGTGCAAACTTTGAATAATACTGATAACTACTGCGGCTTTTATTACGAGAAACCCTCTAGGTTCGGAATTTATCCTTTGGTGGCATGAATTATAAAAGTAAGCTATACGGACCTGCCTGAGGCACACGTTAAGAATAAAACCTCTTGGCAAACTGAAGCGTTTTTCTGGATATATGTATTCATTTGACTTAGTTTTGGTGAAGTAGTTAAGGCAAGACTGCCTTTCATTCCACTAAACCACACACTGACAACTACATCGAAACATAAAACAATATCATTACTAGTAAAAGTTGTAAACATTGATTTTGCTTAACATAAGGCTTATAATTATTCAGGGGAAAACATTATACAGTCTATACCATGTAAGAATTCCGTATTTTGACAGCCGATACTACCAATATATTAACACGTGCCAAACACATGGCAGAACAACATGCCACTTAAAACAACCGGACGTGATCGTATGACCTGATGAAGCAGTAATGGCAGCCCTGAACAACAAACCGGTTAACTTCCATCGCCGACGTTGAAAATAGTGGGTATTATTCGAGAAAAATAAGTGAGCATTTTGGAGTAACGGTAATAAAATAACACGGCTCCGTATCCAGCATTAGATACTTAACTATTTTATTCTATTCAAATCGCGTCATTTCCATAACGGTTTTACAAGCAACCTCACCATTCAGTCGACTGTAACTAAAACAAAGGATGGCCATTTGCGAGTGTGAAAAGGGCCCGCGTTCGTGTGCGTTTGAGATTCTTATAATGTGTTACTTTAATATTCTATACGTATATTTAATATATTGTAATGTGGGAATTATAAAACCCAGCCTGTAATAGAAAACGACAACGGGGTTACGTGTTTCGGAAGAGTGGAATTTGGAAAACCTTCAGACTTGATAACTGCCGCCCAGCAGCTTGGTGTTTCTAGCAGAACGTTACAAAGAAAAAATCACATTATCAATTGAAAGAAATGTATTGCGGTAAATATAGGGATATACAACCTAAATAATAGAGTATTTAGGTAAGATCATGTTGCACGACTGATCCAATGCTCTGCGCAGTTCGTGGTGTTGCGTCATCACCTGTATGCGCACGTGCGTGCACATCATACTACAGAAACTTGGTGAGTTTTTCTTTTATTTGGTGCAGATTTCACATTTATATATCCTTTTGTTGCTATTATGAGCGATCAAGAGTGCGGACATACTGTATTCAACGGTGCTCAGACATTGTTAATGATATCGCTTCCGGACAAAATAAAATTGCTTTCAGAAGAATGGAATACTGCTACACGAATAAAGAATGTAAGGAAAAAGTACAAAATGACGTTTTGGAGTGTTTTTTCTTCAATAATAATTCTTATGTGTTTATAGTTATCAGAATATTTAAAAGCACTGTGAAGGTCTGGCCACGCATATCAGGACCATGTCAGGAGCGAGCGTCATCCGTCTTCTGCTAACACATAGAGAAGTTAATGCGAATGTTTGCCACTTAGCAGGTGCATAGAAGGTTGAGAAGCAATGGTGACTATGGAGACAACTGAAGCAACGTGATGACGGGCGACGAGGAGGTCGTGAATCGGTATGTGACGACGGGAGTGTTGAAAATATACACAGCAAAAAAAAAATTGTACATTTACAAGGAAAATCTTGTAAACTAATATCAGAACATTATCAGTCAGGTAATAAATGTGAGATGTCCGAAACCTTTTAAAGTGGTTATAAATATTGTAAACACCTTTAGGAACTAGTAAAATAAATGGTAATGAGTAAATTTTTCGATTTGAAACAAAATTAACATTGAAGAGCAGATAAATTTTAAAAAACATTTCGTAATAATGTATTTTTTGAAAACTAGTTTCCAAAAAATTTTTTTGTAACTCGACAAACAATTGTTGTAAAGTGAACCAAATATTAGCAGTAAATATACAAAATTTGTTTGTAGATTTACAGAAATGTTTGTAAATATACAAAGAAATTTGTAAAAGTACAATATTTTTGTAAATATTACAAAACATTTTTGTAGTGTTACAAAAACTTTTTTGGAAACCGGTTTCCAAAAAACCCTTTTTACAAGAGTATAAAACATATTTTACTGTGTAGTGTGGCCATACATCCGTGTGTTAGAATGTTAAGAAATAATATTATTTAGTCTAATGAAAAGTTAGAAGAGTTGACGTTCATGTGCTAAGAAACTGAAGTAAATTGACTGCAGTCATTTGTGATGAAGGCATGTAGTGTCAATTAGGAATATATTTAAGAGTAAATGTTAATTGTAAATGTATAGTCACAGAATTGTCAATAAAAAACCAAATCCTTATTACGGCCTATCTATTTTGTTAATAGCTCTGAACAGTTTGCTTAAGAAACTAGGAAATTTTACATTTATTTTAATTAACTGTAACAAGAACTTCATCCTGTACTGAGCGTGTCAACTTCTAGGAAATATACGCCACTTAGTTGCTCGCTAATTGCTACACGTTGAGCTAAATTGAGACTTTTTATTAAAACCAGTTGGAGAGGTCGGATTTGTACTAATAAGGTTTTTTTTCCCCTTCAGAATAGGTAACCGGAGTTAATGAGAAAAAAAATGGTTAAATTTTTACGTTTAAGATTATGACTAGGTCAAAATTCTTTTTGATGTTCCAGAAACGACTATTATAATATTTCATCCTCCGTCATAGCTTTCGCTAACTTTTTTCTAGAAACATCTTGTGGTAATTTAGCATACATTGCCAGCACTGTATTTACGTCATAATAATATCATATGACCGCAATACATAAATAATAGTTTGATCTCTACACCATGATGCACACTTTAAAAATATATATACATGATGACGTAAGGCAAGTAATGAAGTCCACCCCCCCTTTTTTTCCATCCTTGTGAAGGAACCTTCCGCTGCCACTGCGTACCCTCACAAGCCAGTGAAGACTTCTTCCTGTCAGTGAATGAAAACAATACCGTATGCTGTACAACTGTGTTGTCCTTAGTGGTGAGCTCATTTCCTCGTTGAGTTATCAGAAGCTGGTCGGTGGCAAAGATTGCGCCACTAGGTACGAAGATCAAAGCACGTCACTAGCTGTGTTGACGTAGGTCAGTAAACATGTATATATCTACAAGTGGCGCCCGACACAAGCGACAGAGAGTGGAATACCGTTCTGATACTGATGTACACTGCTGCTCACATAAACAAAGATCAACAGCATATCGATAAAGAAAGGTCTGCTATAGCTGCTATGTGGCCAGGGACGATAGACGACTACACACTCTATAAACTGTTCCTTTGCCAGTGGCGCGGCCAGGATTTAGTTTAGGAGAAGGGGGCTTCGCTTTCAAAGAAAATAAATAAAACAATTACTTTTACTGTCCTGTAAAATTGTAAATTATCATAAAGACAATCGATAATGAAAAATTAACAACAGAACTATTTTTATTGCTGTTAAGTGTCTACCATAATCAGCTGCCGTTGTAATGCACTATATATTTATTTCTACAATGCAGTTTATTCCATAGGCTCTTGGAGCGGAAAAAAAGGAGAAAGGGGGGGGGGGTAGGAGATTAACACCCAAACTCTCCCCCCTCGCTATGCCTATGCCTCTGCCACACAACACCAAAAATTATCGTTTCTAAGAAATGTTTTATTTTCCGTTAACATAACATTTTAAGCGTATATTTATTTATCAACTTGGCGAGTAATAACTTTTTGCTATGGCATGAGTACAAATTATTTTTCAGCATATCTCATAGCAGTCCAGGTTTCTTTACATTTGCAAGAACCGCTATACAAACCTCGCCTTGCAGCAAGTAGAAACATGCCCATTTATATGTTCCGTACGGTGGTAAGTTCAACCGTTCAGAAACGCAACTGTGGCAAAAAAAAATGACACTGGAAGTATTATATTTAGTACTGTACAACGAAAGGCAATCTATTTATTTAAAATAAATTCAAGGTACTGATGGCACATTTCTCTGTGCCATTCGTCAAAATGTGCATTTATAAATGGTTGAACTTACCGTGACGAACCTGTAGACTAAGTCCAATTTCTGTGGAAATTCTGCACAAATCAAAATCATAGTTAGTTTTTGAATTGTATTGTAACGATTATAGTTGCCAAAAAAGTATCTAGTATAATGTCTTTAAATAGTCTTAGAACTCTGACGATTATGTAAGTAATTATAAACACTGAAGACAAGTTACAAGTGTATCTCCTGTATTAATCAGTACGTTTACATGATATACAGAACTGTACATATAGTAAGACACGTACTCTTACTACGACGTACAAGAAAATCATAGGTGTGATGACGTCGGAGATGGGAGTATATATTCCAGTCGTATTTCCTAGATTTTAACAGTTAGAACGCCCCTGAGCTGTCAAACTCACGTGATATGCGGATGTGTGTGTAATGTCTTGGATGATAGCTGGAAGAGGCAACTTTTTGTTGTTAGTGTAGTAACTTCCACTGTTTCCGTGTGTTAAAAAGCCAATTGCATGGCAAGCATTCTATTTCCTACACTCACATGAAAAACAGAAGACATTTTAAGGACATCACGATTTTTGTTTGAAATTAATGCTGAGACGTACGTATCAGAACTGAATATCGTCGTATTTAGCATATTAAATAGAATGCTTCTAAAGTTTAAAATTTGTATGAGTTTTTAACATAATTATTTTATTGTGAAACATTTTAAACATTACGGTTTACTATGCCAACTTTTACACCATCCGTTTTAAGGTACAATCTGTCGCCACATTAAGGCTATGCGCTTTAGTTTCTACCGATTTTGAGATAATAATTTTTTTTAAGCTTAAACGAGAGCAGATATCAAAAATATGTCTGGCAGATTTGTTTGAAGTGGTTTTTGCTGTGATAGCTAATTTTTTCAAAGCAAGAAGTTATACGGTTTTGCATAAAAATTCAACTAACAAGAATTTCGTTTATTACATAATCAGCTAAAACCATAGTATTAATAGCCTTGAAAATCTTTGTCAAAACGGAGAAGACGATTTAAAAATAAACTGCCAAACGGATTATTGATGTATGCTCTTGTTTATGCATAAAACATTAATATCGCTAAAAACTAGAAACAAGAGACCGTCGCCTTAAAAGATATATGAGAATGTCGCCTTCCAGTTCCTTCAGTTAGGCAACTGTAGTTACGATAATGCCAATAAGAAACACTGTAAATATTTTCTATGTAGGTTCGGTTTCAATATTCTGTCATAGTGATTTGTTTAAACTGAAAACTGACGAAATAATAATAACAATAATAATAATGGTGAAAGAGTACCATACTTTGAGAATAATTTCGTTTATTGGTATTGTTTACCGATGAATACAACAAAACTATTTGAATAGAATTTTTCCTGAGATATTATTTTACATGAAAATATTTCGAAAGAAAATTAAAGTAGAATTTTTGTGTATTGTTCTGAAAGAAAACCTATCACTTAACGTAATTTTTGAGGTTTCAAACCAAATTAAATTACTTAATTTACTCTGCTTATATGTTGTTTCTATTGGGAACGTGAACAGAATAGGGTGTTGTAAAGATAATACTTTCATTGTGTGTCGTATGTGTGTTTTTCGCCTTTATCAACCACACGAAGTACGTTTATAAGAAACATCTTTACATATCGGCAAGGCATCTACATATTGCACAATATCAACCAAAACAAAGAAGCGTCTTATGAGTCGTGTGTCTCAAATAAAACATACTTACCTCACGCGTGCCAACAGTTGATAGATGAATCTTAATTACTAATTAGTAGGGACTGGAAATTTTCGCGAATTCAATGTCCTGCAGGCTAGAATCCTTGTACTATGCATGCTCAAGCCCTGTCTATTTGTTCACTGTCTGTTGTTCCACTGAGTAGCAGCTAGTGAACAAATGGTCGGGGCTTGAGTATGCATAGGACAATGGATTCTAGCCTGCAGGTCATTGCATTCACGAAATTTTCCAGTCCTTACTAATTAGTGAATATTAAGTAAATATCAGTGATTTGACAATGATTAAACGTGTCGAAACTACTGTTGAAAAACTACAGATTTCATAGTAATAAATTCACTTACTGAATAAGTGATATTCACGACAGGAATTGAGAAAAAAATCTATAGGTCCTACCCAGTTATGGAAAATTAATAGAATGCTAGATAAACTGTAATGTGGCTTTTTCCTTCATAATGCCCGAAGTTCAAAGAATCATGTACAAAAATTAAAATATGTAAGGTTTCTTGTAGGAATTACCTTAGCTTATTGACTACAATGATGGTGCTAAGAATATATATAAAATATTTAATTTTATTTGTTAAGCAGTGATGCAAGTTTTGTCCATAATAAAATGTCTGTAAAACGAGAGACATTTCAAAAGCAATATACCTACCATCACAAAGAGCAGCAGTGCAAAACTTAAACAATAATAATAATAAAAAGTTAACTAGCACACAACAACAGAAAATAATAATACTTACTTGCTATTTTAAAAACGGTACTCTACAGAAAGGCGTAGCTTATAAAACGCACAATTAAATCTGAAAACCATACTAAATAAAATTTTTAATAAACAATTTCAGTCTGTTAACCTAATGTGCTGCTTGATTTGTAGCTTCTTTCTGTCTGAATTAGCATTTATTAGCAAAACAAAAGATTCGTCAATGAAGAACCTTGAGAGTTATTAAATCTGTTGAAGTTGAGACGAATCTAATTAAGGGCGTTCTTCATAGGAATACGAGTTGATAATGCCTTAATGAAATTATCTTCCTCGCGTAACGAAGCAGGTCATCCATTATGTAGTACCTTACAGAGCAAAAAAAATTTTTTTTTTTTTCAAGGCAGTATCTGTCAGTGTGACAAGTTCTCTTAAGAATCTGTTGTATAGTAACGAAGTCACCAAAGCTACCTGAGCAGTTTTTGTTTGCGAAGGGAAAGAAAAATCCATACAACAATTCCTCGATATTTACTTGAATAAAATCCTAGAAGCGTTGAAGGTACAAATGCATCATTTGCAACTGCTGACTCAATTTATTGGGTGATCAAATATAGAACCATTACATGTTTCTTTTATTTAAAAGTAGAAGTTGACGTAATATTGATAACAAGTACAGTCGAAAACACAGACTACACTGCAAATACATTTTATTTTAAGTAGACACTAAGGGACGGAAATATTGTGTTGCTATCAAACATTTCAGCAGAAATATTTGTCTTAAACAAAGTTGTATTTTTGTAAGACAAGCATCATAAAAACAATTATTTGCCACAAAGAAAATAATGATGCCATGAAGTCAATATTTTTTAAGAAAAGAAATGAGTAAAACTAAGTACAGGTTTTTAAATATTTGCTTTGCCGTAACGCTAAATTTCTTAAGTCGTAATTACCTCAGAGCCTTACATGTTTGCTATAAAGTAAACATTTTTATCGTGCAAAGACTTAACAGTATGTGCCTTGATAAAGTGTAAAAATTATTTGTAAATTTACCACACAGATGTATGCATTTATAAAGTAAATAAATCCAGTCATGCACTCCCATTGCACAGTTCTTTCAAAGATCATATAAAGTAAATGTGAAAAAAAAATACTATAATAAATTAATTGTAGATTTACCACACCGATGCATTGGGGTGTTTACGATATAAATATAAAAAAATAGTTTCCAATACATAAAATGTATCGTACCTATACATTTGTAGGAAAATAGTCAAATGTGAACTTATTTTACCAGACTTCTATAGCAATAATTCTAACATTTGTCTTATTCACAAGCTAAACTATGATGTACCGTACTATGTGTGGGTGATAATATTCAATTACGGTTAAGTTTTTTACAGTTTATGCCGGTGACTCGGAAGTTAGCTTTAGCGAGAACATGTCCCAATACAATCAACGAATGTAATGGTTCTTGGCGTAGGCGGAAGAAAGTGGCCTGGATAGTTCATGTACATCGCGAGAACAGCTACCGACCATATTTCTTGATTTGGTTACACCAGTTTATACTTAGAAACCCAGAACTTCTTTAGTTTAATTGGAAAGTTATTATTTCGATATCACATGCACCGTGTAAACATTGTTTGTTATTTTACTGTACAGTATAAAGCTTGTAAATTAATATAAAAGCTTTATTAGTCAGTGGTAATAAATATTTAACATAATTATGAGAACGTATTGAAGACATTTTTGCAAACAGTATGTTCGATATGAAACAAATTCAAATTCGGGTGGCTTATAACATAAAAAACTCTTTACAAAAAGTTTCTTAGAAATAGATACGCGAAAATGTGTTAACTGGAACTATGAGCTTTTTATTTGCCATATATTACTATCAGTAGTTTTGACCATCATTAAAATACCTATATACACAATTTAATTTCCAGTGTTTGAAACGCAGGAACTGGAGAGTGATAAGTGCTGTATTGCTATGTTCGACAAAACCTGCATTGCCTATGCATACTGAGCACTGAACTCACAAGCAATAATATTTTTTTAATGGTTGTTTTTCTATGGGTATTTAAGCGGTGGCCCTACAATTTTATTTATTGATTATTTGTTTGTAAACGTCAGAAAACATTTGTAATTTATGTCTTACGAATCCGGCTAGTATTTTTGGAATTACACACACACACACACACACACACACACACACACACACACATATATATATATATATATATATATATATATATATATATATATATATAGTGCCAGATACCAATATACATATTTTGCCCGATACAAGTATATAGTGCCAGATACCTATGTATATGTATTTCCAGGTACACACACACACACACATATATATATATATATATATAGTGCCAGATACTTATATATATACATATATATAACATACACACATAATATAAATGTGGACAATTTCAGAAATATTTATTTTCACACGGATAGTCGTTTTTAAGGGCCTCATTATATTTAAAATAAGCATGTTGTGTTTATGAAATTACATAAGTATACTTTTAAGTGTGTTTTCTTTTGGTAGAAAAACGTATTGTGATTTTAAACAGTTCTGAATACATTCACGAGGTACATAGTGCTATTACCAAACGTATACTGGAATTGGGAGTAAAACACATGGAAGAGTCGTATTATATGCTAGTTCAGTGGGAGTGGAGTCCCTGAATTGGTGAATATTATACAACATTGAACCTGTTGTGACGTATGAGGGAGTTACGTGACCGCAAAGGTGGAGATGGAAAATGTGCAATTGGACGATAAAATCTCAGTCGTATGTAATTTAGTAACGAAATTTCGTACATAGGCTACTGGTGCAGGGACAGACAACAGCAGAAAATATGTTACTAAAAGAACACCCCTGCATACTAGGGGTTGGCAATCCCGTCATGCTTAGAGGAACTTTGTAACGCTTGGTGCGAAGCGATTGGACATGAGCATGTTAACATGAATAAGTAAGTTCGCCTTGAGAGAAACTGCTAATGTGAACTGTTTCCTCAGAAATCACATGTTAAGTGGGGAAGTGGTTATGTGGTGGCTTGGGGAGTAGGCAGCCGGGAAACACTGTCGGGTATTAGTATTACAGTACGTGTATACGGAAAATGTTACTGCTTACGTTTCCTGCAAATGATGAGTTACTGCGGCCCTGTTACAACATTACTTTGGTTACTGTTGTATCAAGTGCCAATGCCTACCACTCGACCAACACAAGTCATGCCGGAAATATGCGAACTTGTTTGCAAAACATTCATCATCTTGTGTAGCTATAATGATGTATCACATTATCACATACCTGGGCAAATTTCATTCGCTCAGCCAGCATATGTGTAGCCTAAGTTTCAAGCGTGCAATGCCTGTTAATAGTGTATAGTGCATAGTTATCTAGTTTATAGACACCACGGTATTCCATAATGACGAACGCTTACGGTTGTATTATTCGATTAAATAAACTGAGTGAGTGAGTGAGAGAGTTTGGTCAGCACTTAAGATCGAGGTCTTTAGCGCTGCTGAGGGGTGACATGAGGTGAGTATGGAGCAGCACCGGAATGAAAGGGCGGGGGAAACGGGAGATCCCCGAGAAAACCCGCCGACCACGGCATCGTCTGGCACGATACACTCATGGAACCCTTATCGGCCTGGTGGGAGGCGAATGGCCTGACCACTCGGCCACCGCGGCCCAGCGAGATCATTGTAGACGGTGACACAACTTAGTATAACGACAGGATCTAGGAGAGACCATGGCCTTTGTTAAGGAATCATCCCAGTATTCGCCTGGAGAGATTTCGGAAAACCATAGAAAACAGAAATCAAGATGGCCGAAACCGGGGATAGAACCCGGGTCCTCCGGAATGCGAGTCCAAAGTGTTACTATTGTGCCAGCTCGCTCGGCAGAAAACTATGTTGTTAAGTAGTAAAACAGCTCGTATTTTGTGAAATAAAATAATTACTGGACACTTTTTTTTTTTTTTAACATTTGAGTGCCAATAAAAGGTGCTGCATGTGCTGTACGGAAGAAGAAAAAAAAACTGTTTCCAGAATTCTAAAACAATCGCGATCAGTTGAACTACGTGGTGATAAACTGCGGACGTATGCCAACAAACGGACACCAAATCCAATGAAAATACAACGCGCCAGTGGCTTCGATCGCAGTGTGATTCCGCGGAGTGTAATGCTTTTGTATATTGTTAAAAATTAAGTTCCTAGTCTTGAAACACGTCTGCAGGTACTGAAAAAACACACGAGTTTTCATGGAACAAATAATCTGTGAAACAGTAATAACTCTTAGGAATTGGTTTGATTCCAGAAATGCTAAATCAAAAGCAAATACATATTGATGAAAATACTTATGACTTTGTCTCGTAGAGTGAACAATAAACACGGCGTGTGTGTTTTATTTAAAAACTGGGCATGGTTGTAGAATTTACATATATTTTAAATTGTGTCATAATCGTAAGCATATATGAGTGAGGTGACACAATTGTAACACACTGGACTTGCGTTCGGGAGAATACGGTTTTGATGCCCAGCTCCGACCATCATGATTTTAGTTTCCCATGTTTTCCTTAAATTACTACAGGCTTAGAAGGATTCCTTAACAAACATCACGGCCGTTTCCTTGTCGATATACTCGTAAGTGTCCAGCTGTGCGTTTCTATATCTAATGACTAGAGGCAATGCATTTTGGTGAAGAGAATTATGCAACATTTTGTTTCAGTGTCTCGCGTTCACATCCGCAGCTCTGCTTCGTGGTCAGTGATTGGCTGTTTATAACTCTCAACATATCAGGGATCTACCCGCAAATCACAGACGTGTGATGTCACAGTGACGTTATTCTCATTGGCACAGTCAAATGAGTGACGCTTCTACAAGAATGCACACTACCAATAACTACATACCAGAGCTGCAGATGTGAACGTGAGACTTTGAAACAAAATGTTGCATAATTCTTTTCACCAAAAATCATTGCCTCTACTAATGACATTGTCGGTCGCAGAGACGTTATAGCCAACTAAAAATGACAAAATGTCACAATTACTGAACATTCCCATTCCAGTTTGACTAAAATTTTAATGAATGTAGATTACTCAAGGAGATATATAAATGCTTATTACTGCTGTCTGAAGCACAAGAGTGATGCATCACCACGGGCTATACTGTATGTACAGTGTGAATTTACCCTGAACTGTAACCTGTCTGCCTCCTCTGTGCCATGACCCCAGAGCCTGGCACATGTCCCTCCTGCGATAACTAGTTGCCTCGGTCGTGTAGTACTAGGTTGGCAGCCTGCTTGTAGAGCGTTTGTGGTATACACTGCAAACAACTCGTCACAATGCTCGAGTGGAGAAACGAGGAACTTAACGACATGCATCTCGCATGTGGTGAAATGTTGTGTAAAACATCTGCAGCGCGTCGTCGATATGCTGAAAACTTTCCTGCCACACGTTTGCCAGATGCACGTTCGTCCACGCCAGTTCATCGGCGTTCGCGTGAACCGCGAGCCGTACGTTCAAGTTGCCACAATTTTGGCTGAACTCGATTGAATATCGAGGACGATGTACTGGGCTATGTTGATGAGAATACACATGCAAGAACCAGAGGAATTTTCAATGTGCTCAACGAATGACAGTCGAGTGTAAGTCGCATTACGGGAGACAGATTGCGCTCATTTCCCTACTGGCCATTGCAGGCTCTTCTTCCTCCTGATTGGCCTGCTCGCTTGCAATATTGTGACTGGTAATACTATCAGGTCAGGTAAGTATCAGGTTTCGGAAGATATGTCCTGTTCACCGATGAAGCTTCACTGGGCAGTGTGTGTGTAACTTCCACAACGAGCGTGTGTGGGATCATATCAACCCACATGCACCACGGGCAGCACACTTCCAGCATCTGTTTTCTGTACAAGTTTTCGCGGGAATCATTTATGGGATACTAATCGGACCACACATCCTTCCCACAAGTTTCTCTGGAGATGCGTATCGAAACTTCTCGGAAGAAGAAAACGACAACTACCTGAAGATGTGCCCCTGAATGTAAAAGTCGAAATGTGCTACACCGCC
Source organism: Medauroidea extradentata (assembly GCA_003012365.1). NCBI lineage: Eukaryota > Metazoa > Arthropoda > Insecta > Phasmatodea > Phasmatidae > Medauroidea > Medauroidea extradentata. The sequence goes on along the minus strand of PNEQ01088525.1, from coordinate 2,564 downwards.
ACACTTTAATCGCGCATCAAGGCAATACTTGAAATTCCTGTGCCCATTGGGATGGCCATCGAGATCATCTGACCTAAACCCAGTCGACTTCTTGTTAATGGGCCACTTGAAGGTGCTAATGGACTACATAGACAATCTCTGACGACGTATTCAAGATGCATGCCGATCTGTGCAGGTTAATCCCGGTATGCCTGACATACGAGCGTCGCATTCGTTTATGTTTCGAGATGAGTGGCTCTCATTTCGAGCATGTGTTGTAAAACTACGTAATCCATTCACATTTAAAACAAATAACAAGTCATCAAAAACGATTTTATTTTTAACTCATAAATTTCACAATTTACTAACCAGTAAGAATATTGAGTCTGATCTTTGAAAGAGCTGTGCAATGGGAGTGCATGACAGGATTTATTTGCTTGGACATACTCCGTTGGGAAACTGAGTATGTCCAAGCAAATAAATCCAATAATGAGTTTCTTGAATTGTACTGACGTCATGCGAAACACTGTTACCGGCTGCCTACCTCCCAGGCCACCACAATGTCATTTTTCCTACGTAACATGTGATTTCTGAGGAAACGGTTCACATTAGCAGTTTTCCTCGAGGCGACTGTATTTTGACTAATGGTTACGTGCTACATGTCATGTCCAATCACTTCAAGTCAAGGGTAAGGTTACTTCTACTGTAGGTTAGAATAAAAATGTGCTTTCTTATGGGAGAGTTTGGCACAGGGAAAATTTCTGCCGCTAGTTTCGCTGATGTCACTAAGGGACAAGAAAAATACGAAATCGCAGTAAAATTAGTAAAATTAAATTTTATTACGTTCTGAAATGTACAATACATTAAGTTTAATTTTAAAGAGAGTGTAAACCAATTTCGCATTTTAAAATATTAACTTTATGTAACTTAAAATGCAGGAAAGTTCTGTGATTGGTCAGTTTACACCTGTTATGATTAGCAAGAGCCTCGCCTGGAGGACTGGCTAGCGACGGCAGTGCAATCAGGTCAGGGTTTGCACAAGACAAGGGCCTCAGTGATTCTCCCCACCTGCACTACAGTGTGACAATATAATGCAATGTATCCGGGGAATCGGGGTCTGTCTACTTCAAGCCTTCCAGCCGTCACCGCCTCGCCAGGATGGTCCTGGGTCGAGACCCACAACGTGCCGCCGTCCGTCGGTAGCCGACGAAATCATCATCAGCCTCCGGCATCTTGCTAACGGTGAGGTCTAAGGTGTCCAAGGGTCACCCATCATACAGTAGAACAACATAAATATTTAAACAGCCGCTCCCCTCCAACCTAAATTATGTAGTACAACCAAAGATGTTAGAAGGGTCCAGATTGAGCACGTCGCCGTAACCAAACAAATGCTTGACGTGGTTGGTACCAAATATGGCTGACTAATTAAAAAATTGAGGAAATTTTAGTTAGGAGGTGTGTAAACAGGGCTAAAATATAGAGTTTTCAACCTAAAACATCAATTAAAGAGCTTAATACAATAATTTACCATAAAAAATACCAGTCTGATGTGTACTTTTGAGGTTAAATCAGTATGGCGGCTGGCAAATTTGGTGGCTACCTCTCCCCTTCTTGGCATCACTCCCCTCGCCAACATTCAGACCTTATGCTACCCCAGTGAGTACAACCGTGTAGTATTTTGTAACTAACTTATGTAGAGTAAAGCCACCATAATTACATTAACATATTTAATTTAACCGTAACCTCGCCCTTAACTTAGCCACATACTAGTTTCAGTATAAAATGTCCACCTCAGACTACAGCGCTGCCAACACTTAAACAATGCGCAAAACATATAAGTAAAGAAAAGTTTTACAACACACCCATTATCGTTCCCAGCGTAATTTTCCCTGTGACAAACTTTTAACACTGATATTGCTAACCTGTAGTAGAATTAACCTTATCAAGGGTTACAAACTTCTAATCATGAAGGGCTTGCCAACCCCTAGTTAAAGTATAAAAGGGTGTTCTTTTTGTAACACAAATTTATGCAATTGTCTATCCCAACACCTGAAGCCTGTATACGAAATTTCGTTACTCAGTTATGTATGTCTGCGGTTTTATCGTCCAATTGCGTATTTCCCACCTCAACCTCCAAGGGCTTATAAATCGCTCATACGAGTCATACGTCACAGTCGGCCCAATGTTACATAATATTTCCCTATTAATTTCACTTCAGTAATCCACTCCCGCCGGGTTACCATATAATAACGGCTCACCGTTTGTGATATACGTATTATTAATAAGGAAACTAGTTTACACACGAGGAAACTTTAATTTTAAAGCAGAAACTAAGTTTTCAATTACGCAGCCAACAAAGTGATTTCGAGTTAAACTGGTTTGAGGTATGACTGGATTTATTTACTTGGACATACTCCATTGCGAAATATATGACTGTTAAAAGGAAACTAAAAAAAATAATACAAGAAAACATAAATAAGCAGAGTATGCTTTAGTCATCAGGATACATACACAACATGACATTCCAAAACTGGAATCTGGTCAGATAAAAACAAGGAACAAACAGAAAATAAAAGAAATAACAA
>PNEQ01088506.1:0-11281 GCA_003012365.1 Medauroidea extradentata | reverse complement strand
AAATCCTAACAAAATAGCTGCTAACACTGTTGTAGATAATGTGGAACAACCTAGTTATTCACAGTTGAATGTTGCACACAATGTTCACTCAACACCTTTGATGCTACACCATCCAATAAAACAATGGGCTGAAGAATTACCCAAGTTTACAGGGAAACAAACAGAAAATCCGGTAACATATTTAAAGAAACTGGAAGAGAATGTTAAATTATTTAACTTATCTGATGGTGAAATTTTGATATGCAATGGAGTAAGTTTAGCATCCACAGCATTCTATTGGTGGGAGGTAGCCAAGGAACAAATACACAGTTTTGCAGAATTTAAAGTAATGTTTTTACAAGAGTTTTGGAACGCAAAAATTCAAAGCCTAGTAAGAAGCCAACTTGCTACTGAATCTTTTGATCCTAGGAAAAATAAATCGATTGAGGAACACTTCAATGAGATCTATGAGAAAACCAGACATTTTTCTATACCCATGTCTCACGAAGAGTTTGTTGCTGTTGTTGTGTCGCAGCTGCCCATCACTTATCAAAGACAGTTTACAGGATGCTCATTCAAGGACCTCACAGAATTCTGTTACCATCTAATCAAAGCAGATCGATTAGAAAAACAGTACAGAACATCCACACCTAGAGAACAGGATAGGTTAAGACCTAATTTTTCTACACCTTTGTATACTCCACCTAACCATCGTGAGTTCAGATCTCAACCAACACATCAAAATCGAACTAATCATCTACAGCACAATTCCAGGGTACAGTTTGTATTTCCAAGGACGACAATGGAACAATAAGGGTGGCAATAATGGGAGAAGTTGGTGGAACAAGAAGAGGGGAAGTGATGCTGATCCTGAAATGCAAGAAGAGTTGAGATATAGTTCAGGCTACTGGAGGGATAGGAAATCAATAGATCAGTCTAGATGGAGAAAAGAAAAGAAGGATGAAAAGGAATCAAGAAAAGATGAAGAGAAGAAGGAAAAAACTGCAGACATCCAGCATTATGAACAACCCCCATAAACCTTCCTACACTACTTAACCAACCATCTCCTACATTTCTGCCAACACAATTTGCTTACCCACAATACTCTATTCCACCACCACATGTGCAAGAAGGTTATTTCCAAAGACAGGAACCTTTGAACCCACAAGCACAACCCTATGTACAAAGAGGTGGAAAATTTCAATGGGTACCTAACCAAGGCAGTGATGTAAACAACAACCCTAACCCTAAGTTAAACTAAATAGGATCAGTTTTGACCAGTGAACGAACTGGGACCGTCGTAACTAAACTGTTGCCACGATTGATTCAAGATGCCATACTTGTAGAGTGTGAGAAGCCACCTACTAAAGAAGAGATCCTGACCCTAGTAAAGAAAAGACTTTATAGTTCCGCAGAGACAAGGAAGAGACAGCAGAAGTTTTCTAAGCTAAACAAGTTTCGAGAAGGTGATCTAGTGTTGAAAAGAACCAGTCCTGTTAGTTCATATTGGGAACATATTACAAAGAAACTATTGAACTAGGAGTAGCCCACTCCTTGTCTGAAATGTATTACTACGGCCAGCGACTTGTGAATGCTGTGATACCCCTAGAAGTGTGTGGTTAAATTAGACCTGTGGTGTCTCGTCTGACGTCTGTGACTCTTCTCCGTCCTGCTTCGACGTGTTCGGCCGGTCTCGGCAATCTTCGGCTCTGCTCGTGTCCACCCTTCCCTTGTCCCTTCCCCTACTTCCTCGATCACGGCTCTGCCGGCCTCTCTGGGCGACGAGCGAGTCAGTCTCTTCCCGGTCCCGCTCGCGGGCAGTTGTGACAGTCCACGACCCTGTAGGCACATCCTCGACGTACGTTTGGTAAGTTCTTTTGTTGTTCTTTAATTTTCGGTTTCATCTTTCTACTTTGATTTGTGTTCCTTCCTTTCATTTCGGTCGTATGTGTTCTTGGACGTGCTTTCGCGGCCGCGGGCTGGCTAAAGCTGGGGCCCCGTTAAACTACATTTCGGATAATAGTGGTGCATGTTGTTTGGCAGCCACAACAGTGTTTGTTTCTCGTTTCCGAATTTATTCATCGTAAGTCTGTATGGTAATAGAGAAATTGAATGAAGGACATCTTCACTTACATGTGATTAGTGAACTTATTGTGCATTGGATTAACTTGTATGTATTGAGATCTTAAATATAAATTGATTGATATCTCACTTCTGCCTTGTTTCCGTGTAGCTAGCGTATTTCCTCGTTCCAGTGTCGAGCTATAAGTGAGTTCTCGAGTGTTTTTAAGGAGTGTAAGATGGCTCCTGGGTGCGTGGTTACACTCGGCGCATATTCAACGGCCTGGTGTTAGCTGTGAGCCTACGATCCACGGGTTCAAATCCTGCGCAACTCTGCTGCAGGCTGTTGTGCCAGGCGAGTCGTTACGCATCTAACTAATGAGGGGAACTCACTTTGACACGTGGGCACGAGAGTCAGCGTGCATGACACACTTGGGTGCGTGAAGTTGGGGCGTATAGTTATAGGTCTCTTGTTTTGCGTCGTCATGGGTGACGTGGCGGATTTCATTTTGTGATACGGCTATTTGGAACTGCGTGCCTATCTCACGGAGTCGGGGGTTGAGTTTCAGCCCAGTGAGGATGTCACAGCATTGAGAATTCGAGTGCTGGCTTATGTAAACTCTTTGCGTGGTATTAATCAGATGCATTTGGGTGGAGTAGGACAGGCATCTGTGCAGCCATCTGAGGGTCCTATCACCGCTGCGCAGACGGTGTTAATAGGGAGGTTGAATGCGGTTCCTGTGCTCAGCGTGGTGCAACCAGACGACGTTGTACATTTTCTCCTCGCTACAGATAATGTGTACTATGGTGCTCGCGAAGTCGATCGCTCAGGGTTCTTTATGACGTGTTTGTCGTCGCGACTTGCAGGACAGGCGAATGATGTGTATGCGCGGGCTGTTTTATTAGATAGCAGTTATGAGACCTTTAAAGGAAGTCTAATAGAAAGTGCTGGTTCAACCGGGGCTTGGTCAACGGTGAAGAAACGATTAGTTGACAGGCATCAGCATCTTGATGAGCGGGTGACCACGTATGTTAGTGAGGTGTTGGCATATGGTAGAGCCATGAACCTGCATTTAAAACGCGCTGAGGCGAAGTGGGTGCAGGGAATTATTGACCACATGACAACGGCGGCAAGGTCTCATAGGTTTGCCTCCGCGACACCTGTTACTAAGGAGCAGTTGCGGGTCCTGGCTCTGGAAATCGAACGCCAATTGGCGTTGGACGCAGAGTCGAGTTGTGTATCTGGATTGCGGGGGGTTGCAGGCTCGGGTGCCGGGGTGGAACCAGTTAATTCCTCAGCCTCAGGTTCCATGACTGGGCCGCAGTCTAGTCGGGCGTGACATGGTGCTGGGGTCAACATCCGTGCCGGTGGATACAAATGCTAGGGAGAGGTCATGCAGGGTCACGTTATGGGTGTGATCCCGGACAAGACGGTTTCCGGCGGTATCAATGGATCCGGGGGAGTTTCCATTGTAGGGCGTAAACGGTGCAGTAATTGTGCGAGTGTTGGACACGTCAATAGAGAGTGTTCTAGGGCTACGGTGAATCGTGAGTCTAGGGTGTGTTTCCATTGTGGGCAGGCCGGACATTACTGGGCTAGCTGTCCGGGAAACTAGACGTCGCCGTGCCTACACGTGCTGAGGGTTCGCGGTGAGTGTTGGTTGCAGCACGTACTGATTGTATTGTTTCCGTGTCTTGTCATGGTTTTCAGCGCGCAGCGTTGGTCGACACGGGAGCGTCCCATTCCTTTGTGCGCGGCGAGTTTTGGGACTTGTTGGTCAAAGGCGATTCACGCCTACGGCCTTTACTTCCGTCTGACGTTGTGCTTAATGTGTGCGTGGCCAACGGGTGTTTGGTGAAATGCACTAAATCTGTTAGCCTTCATTTTAAAGTAGACCGGTTTTCCTGGTCACATACTTTCTGGCTGGTCGGGGGTCTCGTGGCCGATATGGTCTTGGGCGTGGATTTTTTACACCGTTCTCGGGCGATCATGGATGTTTCTGCGGGCCGTTTGGTGTTTAAGTTCGCTCCGGAAGTGGTGTGCCCACTATTGCCCAGCGTGGCCCGAGTTTCGGCTCCTTTTGGAATGGTGGCCGTGGCCGCGACCCACAGGCAATCTGACGTGGAAACCGTGTTGACTGAATTCGCTGACGTGATTACTCCTCGCATTGGGAGGTGTGATGTGCTTCCATACCGGTTCACAGTCGTTGATGACGTGCCGATTAGGGTTCCTTTTTACACGTATGCTCCTCCTAAATTGGGCACAATGAGGGAAGTAGTGGCCAAATTGTTGGAGGCAGGTGTTATATCACCATCGACTTCAGACTATGCTTCACCCGCCTTCTTGGTTAGGAAGTCCAATGGTGGCCATAGGCTGGTAACAGATATGACGGCCGTTAATCATAAAATTCACTTAGACCCTTTCCCTGCGCCGATAGTCGATGCTGTTCTGCTGCATTTGGGCAAGGCTGCAGATTATTCTGTCATTGACCTAAATGCCAGCTTCCACCAGTGCTTGTTGCACCCGGACTGTAGTAAATATACAGCCTTCCATACCCAGTGGGCTCAGTTCGAGTTCAAAAGAATTCCTATGGGTGCTAAGTTCGGGACGTAGGCACTTTCTCGGGTATTGGACCATGTGTTAGCGGACCTCAAGTTTAAGTGTGTGATAAACAATATCGATGACATCATTGTGTATAGTGGGTCTTTGGAACAGCATTGTGAGGACCTTAGGTTGGTACTGTCCTGTTTGTGTGACGCTGGTCTTACTGTTAACCCAGCCAAGGTCACGTGGGCATCTTCCTCCGTTAAGTTTCTGGGTTACGTAGTTTCTGGTGGACGTCTGGTTATGGACCCGGAATGGGTAGTGCCGGTTGTGAATTTTCCTCGGCCCAGAAACGTTAAAGGGGTTTCGAAGTTTATTGGTCTTCTTGGTTACTATGCTCGGTTTATTCCGCATTTTTCTCAACTTGCTGCGCCCCTTAACCGCCTTAGGCGGAAGGGCGTTGTCTTCGATTGGGGTCCTGACCAGGAACGAAGCTTTTCCTCCTTGAAATCGGCACTGGCCGCCGCTCCGTCTTTGTACCTGGCAGATTTTGACCTTCGCTTTGTGGTACACGTCGATGCTTCTAGCATGGCGTTGGGTGCTACTTTGGGTCAGTGGCGAGACGGGGCGGTGTGCCCCGTGAGTTTTGCCAGCCGTACTTTGTCGGACTCAGAACGTCGGCTTAGTGCTTTTGAGAAAGAAGCACTGACTTGTGTATGGGAAACTGCCAATTTTGAAACTTTCGTGGCAGGGGTTGAATTCGACTTATGTACTGATAATCAGGCAGTGTCTTGGTTGCTGTCGCACTCGAACGATTTCGGGAAGCTGGGGAGATGGGCGTTTCGTTTGTTAAGGTATAGATTTGTTATTAAGCATGTTGCCGGTACCCAAAATGCGGCCGCTGACGCCTTGTTTCGCATGTTCTGTCCGGAAGATTTCGAGAAATGTGTTCCTCCTATAGAGGTGGTGGAAGGCGTGTGTTCAGCCTTTACCACCTGTCCCTCTTTTTTACCAGCGTTTGAGCGATGCTCAGGGCAAGGACCCCTTCTGCCAGGATCTCATTGACGCAGTTTCCAGAGGTGATGATGTGCCGTATTCCTTGGATGATGGTTTGTTGCATTACACTGGGCGTAGGAAACGTAGCAAATGTCTAGTAGTCCCTATGATTTGTAGGGCCGAATTGCTGGCATATTTTCACGCCTCTCCCTTTGGAAGCCATTTGGGGCACCAAGGAACTCTGGATAAGGTGTGTGGTAGGTTTTATTGACCTTCGGTTTTCAGCCGTCGTCCGGGCCTATGTGCGGAGTTGTGAAATTTGTCAGCGTGCTAAACCCCAGCAGAACTCCCGTGTGGGAATGTACAGTGTGGATGAGATTACCTTCTCTTGGGAGGTTCTACACTGTGACGTGTTTGGTCCTCTCGTTCGGTCATCTAAGGGGAATAAATTCATCATGTTATCTTGGATGTGTTTTCGAATTTTGTTATACTGACCGTATGCGTAGTGTGCGCAGCTCTGAGATTCAGCGTGATTACACCGACAGAGTGTGGGCGGTTTTTGGACCTCTGGTGAGCTTGCTCACCGATAACGCCTCCTACTTCACTTCAGGGTCATTCAAAGACATGTGTTTTCGCACGTCCATCTCGAATTATACCTCCAGCCCTTATTTCCATTGTGGGAATATAGTGGAGCGTTTCAATCGCAATCTTAAGGCGACCCTTTCAGCCCTATATCATTCTCAACAGAAAATGTGGGATGAAGATTTAGACCTGGTAAATATCGGGTTTAATTCCACTGTTCATGGAGCAACCAAAAGTAGTCCGGCTCGTGTCGTCTTGGGTCGAGACTTGTTGCACCCTTTGTTAAATGTTTGGGGCATCCCGTCCCCCGCCTCTCCTTTATCTGATACGGCCAGAGAATTGTTGGCCGCTGAAGTTATGAGTAACTTGTGTGAGGCGCGCGGCCGCCTTCAAACTAGATATAATTCCGGCCGTGTTGCTGCAGATTACCAGGTGGGTGATGCCGTGTTTTGCCGATCGTTTTCGCTCCCGTCTAGTTCTGACCAACGCGGTAGCAAGCTTATGCTGAAGTTTCAGGGACCTTTCACAGTGAGTAAGTTGTTAGGCCCTAATACTGTTCTCCTTACTGACGCAATAACGGGTAAAGTGATTCGGAAAGCCCATGTCACACATTTGAAAAATGCTAAATATTAACCACTGTTTGTTTTAGGCGTGTTACAGGACATCAGTATCGATGATTGACGGTGGAGTACTTGTGAGCAACGAGACGACGGACTGTCATCTGTGAAGAGTGGGGGGCTGGGCCCGCCCCCTTCCTCTCTCGTTTCTTTTCTTGCTGTCCTTTCTTAGTCCTGTTATCCTGTTGTGGCCACGTAGAGGTAGTGTGTGACGGGAACCTTGATTGTGAGCTCGTGGTCTTGGGTTTGGTAAGGACTTGTGTGTTTGTTGTGTTAGTGTTTGTTAGTGTTACGTGTAGTAGAGCGGTGTTGTGTTTGTCTTTACCGGCTGGTAGTGTTGCGTGTGTGTGTTTAGTGCCGGTTGTGACATCTAAGTGTTATAGCATTAAGTGTACTCGGCCGAGTTATTACCGGTATTATCAATGCTGGTTTGAACGTTTATTGCCGATTGCTATTATTAAGAGTGTTTTTGCGCTGTATCAGGTGTAATATTGAACAAACCAAGAAGGTATATTTATATTTAAGTAGAGTTGATACGCTTGTGTACTTTTGTGTATTTATTTGGAGAATTTTTAATGATGTAGTTACTTGGTATGAATATATGAGTATTAGGGAGGTCACTATATTGTACCTGATGTATAAAGGGTTTTATTGTTATTTTTAATTTGAATTTTTTTTGTCTCTAATCTTGACCGGCTTTTGGTGCTTTTCAGGGAATGTTTTCGGGGATTGTTTTTCAATTTGTTTTTCTCCTTTTGCATGTGCTCCCGTCTGGGGTCGCCGTCAGAGCTGTTCCGCCTTCCTATCCTAAAGTGGCACGGGCGTGGGAGCTTTCCTGATGAAAGCGGGGAGCCGAGTGTGGTCCTATTTCCGGCGAGGACATCTGGAGTCCTATGACGTCCTGTTTCTGGCCTTCGTCCTACGGGTGATGACTGTCACACATGGACCCCCCTTACGCCTCCAGGTTTGGAAGACTTCGCCCATTCTGTAGAAGGAGTAAGGAGGGGGGAGTTGAACTAGGAGTAGCCCACTCCTTGTCTGAAATGTATTACTACGGCCAGCGACTTGTGAATGCTGTGATACGCCTAGAAGTGTGTGGTTAAATTAGACCTGTGGTGTCTCGTCTGACGTCTGTGACTCTTCTCCGTCCCGCTTCGACGTGTTCGGCTGGTCTCGGCAATCTTCGGCTCCGCTCGTGTCCACCCTTCCCTTGCCCCTTCCCCTACTTCCTCGATCACGGCTCTGCCGGTCTCTCTGGGCGACGAGCGAGTCAGTCTCTTCCCGGTCTCGCTCGCGGGCAGTTGTGACAGTCCACGACCCTGTAGGCACGTCCTCGACGTACGTTTGGTAAGTTTTTTTGTTCTTTAATTTTCGGTTTCATCTTTCTACTTTGATTTGTGTTCCTTCCTTTCGTTTCGGTCGTAAATGTTCTTGGACGTGCTTTCGCGGCTGCGGGCTGGCTACAGCTGGGGCCCCGTTAAACTACATTTCGGATAATAGTGGTGCATGTTGTTTGGCAGCCACAACATTGTTTGTTTCTCGTTTCCGAATTTATTCATCGTAAGTCTGTATGGTAATAGAGAAGTTGAATGAAGGACATCTTCACTTACATGTGATTAGTGAACTTATTGTGCATTGGATTAACTTGTATGTATTGAGATCTTAAATATAAATTGATTGATATCTCACTTCTGGCTTGTTTCCTTGTAGCTAGCATATTTCCTCGTTCCAGTGTCGAGCTATAAGTGAGTTCTCGAGTGTTTTTAAGGAGTGTAAGATGGCTCCTGGGTGCGTGGTTACACTCGGCGCATATTCAACGGCCTGGTGTTAGCTGTGAGCCTACGATCCACGGGTTCACTATGCTTGCTGTATGATGGTCTATGGACTGTATCAAAAATAGTTAAGGAGAACTTCTATTTATTATCTTATGGAGATGGTAACCCAGTAGGGAAATACAACATCACTCAACTGAAACCTTATCACAGTAAAGAACTGATAGTGTAATAGAATGATTTTGTCTACAGGAGATACTTAAGTAGTAAAGATTTTAGATGATACATAATGTTCTGAATACAGCTAGTGAGTGAGCACCAAGTTTGCTGAATATTTTAAAGTGTATGTTGCTATGTATTTTGTGACGATGTTGTTTATTATGCATTTCATTTGTTATGCATTGTGTCTGAGTCGATTGCCAGACTTATTTGTCGTTGAGTATTGGTAAATGTCGTGTACCTACTCAATTGTATCGTCATATATGTTGATTATGTTTAGCAACACGAGTTTACTCTCAACTACTGTGCATTCGTCCTTGAGCGATTGAAAGGTTTTAAACCGAAGGTGATATGGTACGCCTATCTCTTGTAAGTAGACAAGTAACAAGGCACTATGAGTATATGGGTTGCAACGAGTTTAAATAACATCGAATCTCCACAGTATAAGGTTACGCATCATTCTAGCAGAACGAGACGTTGTGGATATGTTGAACTTCACGATCTGAGGACAATATGCAAAAGTTTTATTGTTGAGAAGTAATTGTTTCACTAGAGAAATATTTAAAACATCTTAACACACAAGTACACAGTGTAGTTAGGCCTTTCACCTACCTTGAAATGTGACTTACCTTGTCAAAAGTTATCCAATATTAAGACGTGAAAACATGTATAAATTTAGGAACACGCTTATATTTATTTGATTAAATATTTTTGGCTTGGTTGTTGATTCTTCTTTTAAGCTGATTTCTTGACACTCACATGCAAGTTATGTGTTATATTTTGTGTGAATTTGTAATCTAGTTATGTATATATTTTCAAACTATTTTTTTAAATGTTATTATGTGTAATGTATTATGTTGATATGTTTAATTAAACACCACGTTGTCTTGGAGTAGGTGCATCGTTGGTTCTTCTATTGTTGACTCGTTGGTAGGCGAATGAGGCGATCAAAACGCTGTCACATGGTTCCTATAGTTGTTGTTTAGTTGATTTTTATATTGATGAATTTTATAGAATGAAACATAATAACATAAATGAAATTTATGATTACGTGTAACGCAAACGAGCATGATTAACAGACGATTGAAGGAAAAATCTAAATAATGTGTATTACCACTTCCAAAAATAATGAATTGTGATGATTGCTATTTTTAATACGTTTGATTGCAGTCCAATAATACTGATAAGGATGAAAACAATTAGGCAAATAACGTAACAATTGTGTTGAAATGATTTCTTTTGAATCACCAAAGCCAAAGAACATTTTCATTGCGATTACAGCAAAGTGTTGAACTTTAAACAGTGCATGAACTAAGACTGTTGTGTATTTTCGTGCTACTTTGAAGAAAAAAACATTAGAGCTAAATTGAACTTTCATGACTTTACAAACATTGTCCTAACTCTAAAATATAAGCGTACATCAAACACGAAGGCTTAAAAACATTTTCTTCGTGTTTATGCAAGTGATATAAACCAAGATAGACGTTTGAAGTAACTGAACTTACTGTGAATAGTTACGTGTCGACGAGGAACATTCCGACAAACGATGAACTTGATAATTACGTTGTTATCAGTACGACAAAGCCCGTGACGACGGATTGCAAATTCCGTGGGAATTTGTAAAGAACACGACGCGGAAGTCTACGATGTGAGAAATGGCGCGTCTGACTAACGATCCGATGTGTGTTCTGTTTTCAACTAGGAAGACTCACGTGATTGATATAACAACCTGGAAACGTATGATGGGACTGCAGAGTAGCCAACTTAATAAAAATGAATTTGTCTATGTGTTTTTTTTTTTCATGTCTTATTGTTTTCTTTTCAGATAAGTTATTATTGATTGAACTCAACTTCAAGATATTTACATATTTATATTTTAATTGGGAAAGTGAATTGTTATGTTTTCTTTTTTAGGTATTTGAGTAACAATAGTTACAAAGACATTTTGTTTCAGAAGATAATTCGAGATGTTCATGTGTTTTTGAGTTGATAGTATTGTTGTTTATGGAAGAGCACGTGTAAATGTTTTGTTTTGAAGGGTACATGTATATCTATTGATGCTGACAAGTTAATGTGTTTCTTGAAGTAATTATTAATTTATCATCAGGAGGGGCATTTCTATAGCATTTGGCTATAGAAAGATTAGTTTTAGTATGCTAATTATGATACTTATGTACTAAATTATTTTCTTTGAACACTTTCTTTTCAGGTTATATTGTCTTTGAGATTACATTGTATTTGTCATGATATTTAATGTTACTTAAATTCTCCTTGGATAGGTAAGATAGTTAATGAATGCTCCTGCCTAGTCAACTTTGGTGCTTTATTTATTCATATTTTCTTTATTTAAGGCTAGGACTCACATCCAAAATTCTAATTTTATTTTTAAATTCTTTTATTTTGAATTATGTATTTCTTTTTGTTTTCTTTTTCGTGTTTTGAGTCGTCTCGCGATTTGGTTTTCATACTCTCAAACCCCAGTAAAACCTCAATAGGTATGCAAAAGGGGC
>PNEQ01088505.1:0-11282 GCA_003012365.1 Medauroidea extradentata | reverse complement strand
GATTAAATATCTAACCGTCTACATTTAATTTTAACACCATTTAAAACACTTAATTAAATTTTAAATAATTGCCTCCATCCCACTTCTGACACCAGTGTTACAAGCTTGCGGGCTTGGTACGTTTGGGGATGGAGGTCTTTGATAAAATAAAGAAAATAAAGCTAATCTAGTTTATTTACAACTGTATATACAAAAAAAAATCTATGTCTATAAAGATTTATCACAATAAATGGCAAACAGAAGAAATAACTACTATTTACATAAAGGATAAAAAAAATACATCTACACAAGTTCTCTGTATATGGAAAGTTACTAGTCACTCGCAATGGTGGACCCAAATAAATAATACCGCAGAATCTTTCTGGCCTAGAATCACCTTCTTCCTCCTACTTGCTGCGGTCCCACTCGCTGGACGCCCTTGAACAGTCGTCGCAATCCAATACTTGTCACTATCACTTCAGATCACACTAGGCACCTGCCAGCAAAAACTCTCTCGCTCCTGCTGCAACTCCCCCTTATATACCTCACCCTCCTTCTCGAATTATCTCGGCGGGTCTCTGTTCTCCAACCTCCTGGAATGATGTCACTTCAAAGTCACGCACCACCCCGAGAGATAAAGAGGGAACAGGATCATTCCAGATCACGATATTTTCTCTCGGTTACCCGATACTGGGTGCGGGTGGTTATCATAGAGTAATACAATCCATGCGGCAGCCGAGGAGGCCTTTTAGCGCTGCCGCCACTGTATTGTATTTCGCCGCCCTGCCCGACAGCCACGGCGCCGAGGAGAGAGTGGGAAGGGGGTGTCCTAGCTCCGCCACCACAGTATCGTACTACACCGCCCAGCCAGACAGTCGCGGCTCGCAACAATATAATAGTTGTATAAGGACAAATAATTGAATGGGTAACACTGTAGTGATAGATATACAATTAAATATTGGCAGCCAAGTATTTTGTCATCCCTATGTGCCGAATTCAAGGTTGTCACCGAGTGAGGTAGCGCATCGGTAACAAATTGAACTCTAATTCTGTTTCGATCCCCAGTCCACGCATCCTGACACAGGGTTTTTATATGGTTTCCCTAGGTGACTCCAAGCAAATGCTGGTGTCATTTTTCAACAAATGCTTCCCTTAGTCCCTGTCATGTAAGTTGTGTTGCATTCCTTCTCTAATGTCTTCACTATTGACATATGACGTCAATTTGTGTGTGGTTTTGTCATATATATTTTCATCCAAGACTTATTACGTCTCAGAAAAATGAAGTATGGACAAATAACAAACCTAATTGCACCCAAGCTTCACACTTTACTGGCATAACAAGAACTTATCTACACTGCGCGCCAGCTTAGATGTCGAGTGGCAGCTACTGAGTGAAGGGCACATTCAAAGAATTCAAGCAGCAGGCTGCTGCAAAGACACCTAGTAGCTTATAAATACCGGAATGAAATCAACCTTTGTAAATTAGCCATTCAAATTTAAAACTGTAGTAACATTATATGTGACACATTCCAGCTTGTTACCCGCCAACTTAGATGGCACGTGTTGTACTAACAGTTAAAGGCTACCGTGACAATCTGATCATAAAATGAGATAGACAATGCAAAGTTTTTAAGTGTCTGTTGATTAAAAAAACTTTTTCTGTTCCATATAAAAGGGCCGTAAATTGACGCGAAAAAAATATTGGATCTATGATTTGTTTCAATGACTTATGTGCACTCTTGTACCACTGCTTCTTGGTCAGTTGTTGGATGTTTATCACTCTCAACGTTTTGGGATCCTACCAGCAAATCACAGGCATGTGGTGTCCCAGGGACCTTGTTCTGATTGACAAGTGGTGCCAAAATCACTTCGCGGAAAATTACCAGTACCTGCTCATGTGGTATTATACATTTATAGTAAGCAGAATGAAGTAATTCCTTCAATTATCAGGAACAAAAAAACTTTATTATTACTGATCCAGATACTTTGCATAATCTTTTGCCTTAAAGCTATATTCAATGCCTGGCTTAGTCATGAAATTTTGGAACACAAGAGCGTTGCTACGTTTATTACGTTACTGTTGGGCAATTCCAAGTCACACATTAATGGTTGCGTATTTTAAATAGGAGGAACAGAGAAATCCATCTTGGTACTGTCTGCATACACAAACAAGTGAGTCTACGTGCAGGGATATTGTGCAACGTGAAACTATTGAAGATGAAGGGGTGTCAGCTCATTGATACCTATTTTTTGTGGAAAATTCTGTATCAAATTCATATGTTAGCTTGTATATTAGGTTCGGTTATGTCCAGATAGTTTAAAATAAAGTAGCCAAAATAGAGTAATATTAAACCACATTAAAGAGATTTTCAAAAATATGTTTGCAAGTTTTGAATCATGAAGATAATGATGTCATACAAGTTACAAATTCAAATTTGTACGAAACTATCTGGTCTCCGTTAAACAGATCGGAAAATGAAGAAATGTAAGTTGATTTAGGCAGTTGTAGTCACTGTATATCATTGTGCTGCGAATCTACATCTTACAAGGAATATTCTTCTTTGTGGCCCATTTTACACTTAGTGTTTAATCAGGTCACTTAGTCAGAATCCAAAAATATCTGCGCATATGCATACTTGGAATGGTCAATTGGGTATTTTTTTATTCAAATATCTTTAATACTTTACAGGGTGCGGTTACACGGACCTAGAATTGTGAAATTTTTTTTCCCCTTCAGGTTGTAGGCGAACACTAAGAAGCGATTTTTTCAAATTCGTTCTCTAGGGGGTGAAAAAGGATTAAATGTGATTGAGATCGAACTCGACGGCCTATCGTCGCGATTTTTACTTCAATTGGGCACATTATAAAAATGTGTATTAGCAGATTCTAGTATTAATTTGAAATTCAACATTTAAGAGGGTGAAAAGACCTTAAATGTTTTTCTGATTAACCATCTATGTATGTATGTGTATATATATATATATATATATATATATATAACCGATCGAGATATTGAAATATACTTAGTTTTAGATTGATGCTTAGGTATATATTGAAAATACAATTTGATTATATTTTCCGAATTTAATTCCAAAGAGAAAAAAAAAGTAGAATTTTTTTTTTTTTTTTTTTTTTTTTAATTTGCAATCAGTATGCATCGACATGGATTTTGTATAGAACGTGATTTTCTTTTAAGGTTGATGCTTACTCAAACACCTTGAAATAAAATTCCCCACCTAAAGAGGTGAAAATGGGTGAAAAGAGATATGTATTTTTTTTTATTCATCAATATACCTTGAACCCCAACAGGTATTGTCGTGTTTTTCGCGCCCCAAGAGACATCAGTAAAGTAGTTTAAAATTTTATTCAAGGGTTTTTTCGAAATTAACTCTCTTAGGAGCTGAAAAGATGTGGAATGTGTTTTAGGTAAGAACCCATCGAGATATTCACATTAATTTTGCTCCAGGATGATTAGGCAAATGGCCACAAGAAAATTTTTAAGAATTTTAAACATTCAAACTCTCAGTAGCGTATAGGGGTGATATTTGTTTTTTTAAATGAATGATTGATTTTGCTTTGACTGAATGGGCTATCATCATGATTTTTCATTTCACGTGGATACTTATAATAAATATTTAAGATGTGAAACTAAAATTTTTGAAAATTTGACATCTAAACGGATGAAAAGATGAAATTAGTTTTATATCAGCCAGTGATACTTATTGTTATCAGTAGAGATATTGAGATGATCGCTACAGAATGATGATTACATTAAGTAATTAAAAAAATAATACAAGTTTTGTATTTTATAAGATAACTTAATTATTGAGAAGAAAACATAGCTTGTAAACTTTAAAGGCAGACAATCTGAAAAGCAAGTATGACCAGAGAGAAACAGGATATACACGAGTTTCATTCTACAGTTCTACAGACACATGTTGTTGTTCAACATCTATGAGCCCAGGATATAAATATTGATTTTTTAAAGTAAATAAAGTCTATTTATTATTATTATTATTTTTTTTTTTTTATTTTTTTTTTAAATTCTGCAGCCTGAAAGTAAATGCTGTTAACATTGTTCCTATGATTAAAATATGTTTTGAACTTATATAAATGTGTTGGTTTACCTAATGGCTTCGTTTCATTTTATAAATACTTACTTGGAAATGAACAGTAGATTATTTAATACATGATGCTTTTATGCTCACCTTATTTGTAGCTTTCTTAGTGGAAAAACATTCTTATCTGGTATTTTTTTTATGTCTTGGTAAGCTAGATACACACAAAATAGTGTCTGCAACATTATATTGAAAATAAATAAGAAAAAAAAAAGTTAATGTATTAGTAAATATCATATGTTGTCTGCCCTTGCTTTAAAATTATGATGTGGCTCAGATGCTTGACGTTATGGACAGAGTCTTACAGACATAGTGTTCAACCGAGGAAGATGCTGCTTACTTCTCGTGAAATTGACGCTCCAGAATATCTGCAATTGCTGCTGACCAAATAGTGTTGATGAGTGATAACATCTGGTATGCTTAATGGCCATGTTAAAGTCAAGAATTAAGACCAGCAACACCGGTACTGTGTAAGGCTGACATTATTCTGCTGGGAAGTAATGTTCATCACCATACCCTATTTTGAGACCAAACACCAACACTTACGTGCTGCCATGTCTATGATCGCAGCCGGTAGCTCTGACGGGAAAGCAATTGCTGGGAACACAACCCCTTAAGTCACATGGCTGAGTGAAACCCCTACACCAGTTTAGTACAGTATAGTGTTCTATGGCCAAGAGTAGACTACGTGTGATGTCACCGTGCACTACTGTGTTTAATTTCTGTTTTATTTAGAGGTTCAAATATTCCCCTCTGAGAGCCTACCAAAATTTGTGATAATTACTATGATAATTTTACAAATCTTCGTCTGAAATTACAGATTCTGATATTTTTGAAACAATTACATTTTTTGACCTAATTAATTCAGACACACCATTAAAATGTTAGGTGTGTATTTCTTTTATTTTTCTGATGTGTTCCATATATGCTAACCTACGTATTAAGTCGTTAGTATGGTTGCTGGACAGTTAATTTTGAATAAGGACAAGTATCCGGTGCGGCCATGTTGTGGCCTCCAGCTCGTCTTCGGACACTGGCTGGGTGATCACGTGTCCTGTGTGCTTCCAATGGGATCTCTTACAAGTTTTGATCAACAGACATTCTAGTGCTGTGTTTTTTCTTCAAGTTTTGGGGATTTATGTTTAACGTAGTTGAAATCCCCGTAGTGGTCCAGTCATTATTTCCACCTGTTTAGACTCTTCTTAAAAGTTGTATGGCTATGTACCAACATTGTTGTCAGGCCATCTTGTACTTACTTAGTGTCAGGAACTGGAATACTCTAGCCAATCAGTAACGCTGAGCCGTCACAGCTCGCTGAAGGTACTAGGAATTCATTTAACCAAATTGGAGGTTGTCTCCAAAACACAGTACTTAAGGTGCACATGCACCAAAGTGCAAGCATCTTCTGTCAACATTTACGCTCGAGGCAATGGAAACAGTCAAACTAATTACCAGTGAGAAAATGCAATGTTTTATGACTCTAAATGACATATGTATTTTCTCTTAACGTAAGCTTCCTCCACACTCGTCTTCACAATCCACAATATTTTCCTTACACAAACTCTAAATTTCACAATAGGTCCACTATAACATTTAAATACTGCAACTGTTATTTAGTATCTGTAAATACCTGAATTATTATATTACAAAAAACAGTGGAAATGATTACAATGGCACGTATTTCACTTAACCAGTTTACTAAACTTTAGGCATTCCTTCTTGCCTCACCTCCAAACTCGTTAATCCTCATTACAGCATCAATAAAACTGCGCTTAATGTATTTACCGCTATTTCACCAATCGAAGGGCTAGCGAAACACACAAACTCTCTCAATTGAGCCCACCACAATTAAGCTAACATCCTAGTTCGTTATTTCCTTTGTTAACGCCTCCCTTTCGAGGAACTCTACTCCAACGTCCAATTTATATCCCAAAATACTCGTCGGTGGACCAATCCGGCGGCACAATGTTCCCTACTTCAAGAGTATTGAACCACAGACGACACTCTAATGCTGAATATCACTAAGTATTTGCAATTGAGATTGGGGGCAGTCGATTGTTCCAGATGGGAAATGGTGCAGCTCACACAGCATAACTCACCATACGTCCTCGTTGATGGTAACCCTAATGCACACAAGATCGCCGCAAGCCAATATGTGAATAACAGCGGCCTTTCTTTGGGGGCAGTCGAATGTTCCAGATGGGAAATGGTGCAGCGCACACTGCATAAATCGCCATGCATCCTCGTCAACGGTAACCCTAATTCACATAAGATCGCCACCAGCCAATATGTGAATAACCGTGGCTTTTCTTCTCTTCCGAAACTGTCACACAGCTAAGAGAAGTTACCTCCGAAAGAACATGCCTAAGCATGCTCCCCACACAGTATCCAGATATCCTGACTCCCGACCACACATCAGCCTCCACATTCGCTTCTGCGACTGCCTTACTCGGGCTGCTGTACTAGACTGAGCGCTCGTCAGCGCCCCTTCTCTGTTTGACGTCAATCCTTCACCTCACACCCCTTCCATTACCGAGAACTCGGGAGCTCCCCCCTTCACCAAGTCCGTTCCTCCACGGCCGTTAGAGGGGAAGAGCAGGCAAATGGGGCAGCCCAGAAGTCCCGGGTTACTCAAGTATATCACCCACAAAATCCAACCCGACGAAATCGCTGTCAAACTCGACCCAATCTCAGGAACTGGAGGTTCAAAATTCCCTAAGAATCCAACTAAAGATACTCTAAAGAAAAGTATACTCAAAATCCAAATCAGCCAAACAAAACAAACTCAACCAACACAACACAACGACCCAAAATAATTTCCGGGAACCAGACCACCTGCTCGACGCAGTGAATAATTTTTTTGAAAGTGTCTCAAGTTGGTTTTCCTGGCCTCCATGTTCGAGGAGGGCCATGTGTTGTTAATGCAAACTTTAACTTTGTGTTTCTGCACAAACCTGCTCCTGCCCACAATATGCTACCTTCACATCACACATAGCCTTGGTCTGACGCCAACTTTAGGGGGCATAGTAAAGAGACACTACAATATCCTTTCGCCCCTTGTGAACTGTGTATTTTCGCTGAAGTGCTACTTAAATTTTAACTTTCTTTCTTCGGAATTGTTCACTGTAGTGTTGTTTAAATATAAATTATTTATTGTATATTAAATCACTGTTTTATTATTTACAAACTTTTATTAGCAGAGCCATATTGTAACATTCATACACATTATATTTTTTTTCTATACATATAAAATTTTTTTTCTTGGTCCGTCCATGTTCCCGTAAATTAAAATGCTTTAATTTCCTGCCTATAATAGTACAGTGTTTTTCATTTCTGGAATATAACATTTTTGTTTGCTCGGAGAATAACCACAATCCTTCAAAGATTTTTGTTAACGATGCACCTGAGATAAAAAAAACAAAAGCAGCTTAAGAAAACTTTAAAAAACAATTGATGTTTTGGAGAGTTGGTAGGAGAACATTATATTGATTTTAGTGAGTTTGGCTACTACAGGTGCTACTTATCAAATGGATTGCAGTGTGTTAATAAATACATTCCACATGCAGCCATTGTTCCAGTCTATGAAAAGAAAATGCACTTCAGTCAAGAATGGAATGTCATTGTTAAGACACAGTGTTCATTAAAAATAACTGTTTCTAAACCCTCCAACATAGCTAAAAGCAGATGTTTCAGACGTCCGTACTTCAAAATGTACTAACCAGATGTATGTGAACTTCAGACTATGTATGTGCTTCAGACTTTTTGCCAATAAAATATTATGGTCTCTGCTTAAAGACCCATAGTAAAAAATGGATCTGTAGTAATCTCGCTCGCTAATTGAGTACTTGTCTCATGGCGATATGGCATTTGATTCAAGCTTAGAGGTCACCACTATAGCTCCGTCACTTCAGAGCCTCGAACATTTGGGTAGGAGGTGGCCTAATGGTGATAATCATAAACCTACAGGAGATTAGTAGAAAGTAACTTTTGTACTTACAATTTATTATTTTTTCTAATTATTTATGTACGACTTCTTCACAACCATTTAATCTAATTTTAGACATTGACTTAGTGTGATTGTGAAATTTAAAGTTACTTTTGTAAAACTATTGTTTCCTGCTTACAACATTTTCGTACTTATATGTTTTCCCAGGTCAGCTTAAAAATGTTGGCAGGGTTCTTCTGTAGGCTACTGTTTTGTGGATTAATGTGCGAGATCTGTTTAAATTTTTTATTACTTTCTAATGCTTGGCAATAACACAGCTTATTCAGTGTTCTGTTGTGTTTAGGTACATGGCAGAAACCAACAATTGGGCGCACCATTGATACCTGTCCAACACACAACAATTTCTCCACTGTTGCTGTCGTACCTATATCTGATGATGTTCCATTGACTGCTTTCACTTACGAGTTGTATCACTCGCTCTGTGTCATTGGTGAGTCAACTGTATCATACATTTACTTAGGGATAAGACATGAATATTATCAAATTGTTGCTCTGCTTTGTCACCTGCAGCATGGGCACACATATAATATCTGTTTTGAACATATTGAGTCACCTGTTGTATAATCGGAAGCAATAAATGTCACTTCGGAATGTGTTACATAATACCTATGGATACTGTAACTTTTAATGAAGCTCTGTTGAAGTTTGTTTCATGCCACCCAGTACATATTGTCTGTCATATGTCTTGATGCACCCTTGGCTACAGGGCTGGCTGGAGCCTGACTGACTAGATCCCCACAGATAGGAAGCTAGAGTTTAAAAAAATTAATGCTATAGATAGCGAGAGCCCTGCAGCTAGAGGAATTCAAGTAGGTCCGCTGGAAAAAGACAGTAGCTAACCAATGGTGGGGGGGGGGACTGGTCGGTTAACAGACTTCGTCTGTTGACATAGTTTAGGTGTAGAGCCAAAAGCTTGATGTTTGTGTGTGGGAGGCCAGAGCAGTGGCTGAGTCGGCATCCTCGTACGTGAGCTGTTGGGACATTGGCAGGGTTGTTCCTCCAAATGGTATTTCGCTCAGGCAAGAAGGTAAGGGACAAAGCTGTCTTTTGAGACACGGTGAGGTCGTGACATGGGAGATTTGGGAGAGGTGGTCAGAAGATGTTCTAGGAGTGGCAGAACTTTCAGAAATCTAGTGACTACGAAGATTCCCTCTATTCGTTCTCTTTGTGTTGCTGTGGCGGCAGTGTCCCTCTGGAGAAAGAAACCTCTGGTGTAAGGGTTAGGTGACGATTGTATCTCCACCAGTGTCGACAACTCACTCTAGCACCTTCCTCTTACCTCCCCATGACCGTGGGCAGCCCATAGTAACCAGTAGTGAGAAAAGTAAAATTGAGTAATTGCTCGGCATGAAAAGATTGTTGCATCAATGTATTTAGTTTATTTAGTTTCGATAACCGTAACAATATTGACGTCTAAGTGACCATGTCTGTACAGTAAATTAAGATATAAGTTTATTATAGTGTATCTAGCAGTTCAAATAGTTGTAGAGTATAAACCAATGCATCAAATTACGTGGCTTTGTTTACTTCTGTGTGCATCTCAAGAGCATAATTAAAATAGAGACAAATAAATTACAAACCAATGTAATAAACCTCTACATGTTTATATTTGCGGTTATGTAGTAATGCCTACTTTATTTTTTCATGCATTAGTCATCATCAGTGTTTTACATGAATTTTGATACAGTATTGTGTGATAAATAAAAAGTTACCAATGTACTTCACATTAGAAGAAAAACCAATTAAATATTAGTATAATCTAACAATACAATACCATGCGTACATTTTTTTTTATTTTATAACATTATTATACACTACAGTCCATACTGTGTAAGAATTCCATTATTTGACAGATCATAAAAAAGTAGGACAGTGTAATCAAAAACATTATTTATCCTTCCACCACCATGTGCCTACCAGCTGACAACCTAAACATGTCAACGTTACGGTATATTATGATTGCAATAACGTCCAGTATGTGTTGTGATTTTTTTAGATTATTTTTTTATATCTCAGACAAGTAATGTATTTTCGATATTAGCTGCACATCAATCTTACTAGGGTAATCATTCAAAATTTAACATTATTCGTTGTATATTTTCCTAGGTATGCTCAAAACTGTAACCTATAATGGCAGTACCAAAAATAAACATGTACGGGCAACTTATGTTTTTTTATTTCTACTTGGCATCTAAAAAGATAAAATTATAGTAGCTTATTTGGTTACAACAAACTGAAGTTGCAGGAACCAATGACAGTGCTAGCAAACATCTTTAAACTAAAATAATTCATGCAAGCATTGTTGCAATTATTTTTCAAGTTGCCTTCATTTTGGTTCTGCACTATAAGATCATAAAGAAGTATCAGCCTAGTTTAAGTTCAAGTAATAGACTTTTACTGTGAAAGTACGCAGGAACAAGTTCGGCTAATCCCGAGGGGACCCCATGCCATTCCCAAAATCACGACAAAATAATGCAGGTTAATTTCAAGATTATAAATTAAATATTCAATGCAACAGCCGTACAAAACAATGACATTAATTTCTTATCAAAAACACACATTGTCCAAATTCGCCCATATGGCTGTTACACAGGGTGTCTACTGACCGGGAAAACCGGGAAAAACGGGAATTGTACAGGGATTTTACTCACCGGGAAAAATACGGGAATTGTGCGGGAGTTTAGCCTGATGTCCGGAAATTTCTGCATTCCCGTCATCAAAATTTATATAAATATTTAAACATGTATTTACTGCTGAGTACTGACAACAGGACCACAGAGTTGTCACATGTAGGTTAGGTTAAGTTCGCGTACGTTTGTTTGCATCGGGCGAATGGACTCGTAGAGTTTCTTCTGTTTCTTTTGCTGGCAGTGGTCGCTCCGGCAGCCGGTTGTACTTTTGTTTATTGCATCCAGTATTTACAGTGCGTTGTAGGCCTATAGTGCGGTGATCTTTAAGTTCGTCCGTATCTCAAATGTCTGTATCGTTAGTAATAAAAATAATGCATTCCTGTGTGTACATTATGATTTAAGATTAGGATTTCTTTTAAAAAATTTGCGGGAAATTTGCATTTTGTCAACATCGGAAGTAAACAAAATATGCCTGGCAATTCACAACATATTATGTACTCTACGCGAATATAACAGCCGTCCGTGTCTTAACACCTTTTTGACCTCCAT
>PNEQ01088504.1:0-11281 GCA_003012365.1 Medauroidea extradentata | reverse complement strand
GTTGAAGTGGTAGCGAACATAAGCGAACATCTCGTCGAAGTTGAAGTGGTAGCGAACATAAGCGAACAGCTCGAGAACTATTTCAGGACATTATTATTACTAAGAATGCTATTTCAGTTAACTAATAGGATGTTAATCAGTATACTATACTTAAGAATATTATTCAGAATGCGATATTTCAGGATGCTATTCAGGATACTATTCAGGATATTATACTTCAGTATACACTTCAAGATACTATACAGTGAACTCTACAGGATAATATTCAGGATACAATTCAGGATCCTTTTTAAGGATACTTTTTCAGTATAACATTCAGTATACTATTCATGATACTAATCAACTGGGTAACCACAATCAGGATACTTTCCGTTAGGATACTAACTGTTAGGATAATAACCATCACGACTCCAAATAGAGGTTTCACTAGCTTTATGTGTTTTATAGTACAGAAAGAGGTAGCCAAGCACATTCATCGAAATGTACAGTACAATAATAATAATAATAATAATAATAATAATAATAATAATAATAATAATAATAGCAGAGTATGAACCAAGAAAAACATTAGAAAATCAATACATATTATTAATTTTAAGTTACATAGATAGTTAAGAAAATGCCCTTTTTCCAGTTCTTGAATGATCCAACATAATTTACATATATGATAACAATAAACAGTTTTTGCATAAAGATCAAAAGTCTGAGTCTGTCCATTAGATCCTTTTGATAAACGAAAAACTCGTAACCAATATGTTGGTTATCCATCATCTTCGTATATCCCCTTGTTGCCACTTCACTGGGAAGGTCCGCGAGCGTTGGACAATCTTCATCAGCGTTGTCTTCGTCACCTCCATCTTCAGCGGTTACTTCATCAGATTGTAATTTCTTCGTACATTCGCTGTCTTCTACAGAATAAAAATTAAGTTACAAAGTTTCCTTGTCTTATGTGCCTGCTTCACGACTGCATTAATGCGAAGTTATTTATTTTTACACGAGAGTTTAGCAAGCCTACACTTTGTACGGACTTTCTCTGTTGCAAGCTGTACATCACTGGCACAGTCTGTAGGCTCCCCGATGTCTGTGAATATAGTAGTACTAAATAGCGGAGCAGGTAAAATCACTGCTAACTTTCCAATTTTCGTGAATCTTGCAAATCAGCAATCGGGTGATACGTAATATTTTGAGGTAATAACAACATTTCAGCAGACCGGAGTGCATTTTCCTCGCAGTTATTGACATGTATTTTCAAATTATCAACTCTCGAAAACTGTTTATTACACTTGTATAGCAAATCGTTAGGTTTTTAGGGATATGTTTACTTCCAAACCTTTCATGTCGGTAGGCGTTTCACCCAAAGGTTTCATTTTCTTCATAGTGGATGGCAAACCTTCAAACATAATTTCCATGTTGAAGGAAAGTTTACCTACAAAATCAACTATGACTTCTCAACAGACTTAATTGCATAAGTTTCTACTAAGATATATGATACATAAAAAAAACTAATCTGTGAGAGAGTTAAACTTGTTACTTGAAGCCCTCTTAACATCTGCTACAATCATAATGTGGGAACGTGCTTCGTTAAAACTCGCGATAGACGGTGAGATAATATATATTATTATAAGTAGTAATATAATTCAAGCAGCTATATCACATTACATGCTCTCAGCAGGTTCGAGGAATATATATGTCAAAACAGGAAAAAACTACTGTTATCTCCACTGCACATATATAAATACATTTACATACATTTATTAGTAATTAAAAATTATCTTACAAATTAAATAATGCATTTAATTATTATTTGACCTAAAAAATGATATTAGGCCCTAGCAGTTTTGAATTGGAGAATGCTCGATACAGGACTACTGTGTACGACAGTATCAGAATGGTAACGCCGAGGTTGGGACTGTAGCCTAATGGAGGATTTAGGAAATCTCGTAGGATTTGTGTATCCATTATGTCACGGTCACCATATTGTAATGTGACATTAAATTAACCTTTGATCCTCGAAATCCCCCAAAATTTTTCAAAAATTCTAAAAAATGTCCCCTATTCCTAAAAAAATTTCCAACTTTCCCGTCAAATTTCGATTTTTTTCTCCTCTTCTCAAAAAAATCATATAAAGTCCTTTTCTTCTCAAAGCGGTTGGATGAGCCAGAGGGTTATCGATCACATTGAGGGTTAAACTGAGCGTAAAAATAATTTAAATCGATATTTCTTTTAGCCGTTGGAGCCGAGGGATTGGGAGGTGCCTTAAGAAAGTCATTAATTCTCTAATTTTTTAATTTATTTTAATTATTTAGTATTTTTGCACTTTCTTAACAGCTAAGGTCTCAGTCTGAACCCTCCCAATATGAAATCAAGTAATAAAATTATTTATTTTTATTTTGACATTTTTGTGGATGACTGACTGACATATCAAACTGAAGCCCAAACCGCTGGACCTAAAATCGTGAAATTTTTGAGTGGTTCTCCTCAGGTCGTAGGCGAGCACTAAGGGATTTTTCGAAATTCGACCTCTAAGAGGGTGAAAATGGGTGAAATGTATTTTCGAAGTACTGTCGATAGAGATCGAATCCGAGGACCTATCATCGTGATTTTTACTTCAATGGGACACAAATTAAGTTTCATATTAGCCAATGTGAAGGATTTTCGAGATTCAACATTTAAAGGGTGAAAAAACTTTAAATGTGTTTCCAATTAACTATAGTTATCTATCGAATCTTTCGGGATAAAAAGTTGGTTTTCACTTCAAAATGTTGCTTACATAATTACCCATAAAGCAGTTTTTGGATTCTTTGAAATTCGACCCCCAAGCAGTAAAAAGGGGGAAAATATGTCTTTTACGGATCGTCTATATCACTGGAACACAATTGGCTATCGTTTTGATTTTTACTTCAATCGGTTATATATACAAATCTCTATGACATGACCGTAGGGCGTGTCGAAATTCTTTAATTAAGGGGTGAAGATACGTGAAACATGTTTTCGATTATTTCTTAATATATATCGAACCAATCAATAAATATAAGTGTTCTTTGCGTTAGATTGATGATTATAAAAATATACAAAATACAATTTAAATATAGTTTCCGAATTCGGCCCTAAAGGGGTTAATATCAACGTGATTTTGTTTAAGAAAAGATGCTTACTCAAATAACTGAAAAACAATTTCATGTATTTTCGAAATTCCTCAACTAAGGAGGGGAAAAGGGTTGAAAAGTGATTAAATGTGTTTTCAGTTAATCGTCTATATAACTTTAACCCAGCAGGCCATTGTTGGTTATTCACCTTCAAGGGACACCAGTAAAGTAGTCTGAAATGTTATTCAAGGGTTTTTCGAAATTCAGTCTCTTAGGAGGTGAAAAGACCTGGAATATGTTTTAGAAAAATCTTCTATATGTATCGAACCCATTGAGAAGTTCAGTTGATTTTTGCTTCATGATTATGATCAGGTAAGTGGCCGCAAAATGGTTTTTTGGTTTTTAAAAATTCGAACTCTCAGTACTGTACAGGGGTTATATGTGATTTTTAATGAATGGACGATTTTGCTTCAACTCAACTAACTATCGTAGTGACTTTCACTTCACTCAGATACTAATACAAATATTTAAGATGTGAAATTAAGACTTATTGAAATTTGGCACCTAAAAGTGTGGCAAGAAGGAACAAAATTTGTTATCTATCAGCCGATGATACTTATCTATCCAGTAGAGATACTGAGGTGGTGTTTGCGTAAGAATTATTCTTGCGTAAGTACCTAAAAAAAGTGGTGCAAGTTTTAAGTTTTTTATTTCATGAAATGACTTAACTATAAAGAAGAAAATTTAGTTTGTAAACTTTTACGTCAGAAGATCCGAAAAGCAAGTACGACAAGCGAGAAATGTTTACACACATCTAGGGATATTATATAAAAAATATTAAATTAGACAATTGATAAACGAAATATACAAACAACAAGTCAGCTTACTATGTAATATACGCATACCCATTTTGACAAAATTGGGTGACGAATTTTCTGAGATGCCTTTCAATCATAAAGATAAAAAAGTCAGCTATTTTCAAAATATTACCAAACGATAAACGAAATACACGAATGTCCAGTCAACTAAATAAGTCGAATATACGCAATAATATAAATGAACTTTGGAAAAATTATTCCGCAAATATATCACAGCTAAGATGTATGAATGACCGCCATTATGAAAATATGAACAAACGATTAACGAAATACACTAAAGCCAAGCCAGTATGCTGAGTAGTATATGTGTACTAAGTTTAATAACATAAAAAAATATTCCCTCCGGTATGTCAAATTATTCCAAAGATAAAAAATTCCTTTTTGAAAATGTTAATATAAAGTGAATGAAAAATGCATCCAAAAGACAAGTCAAATTCAAAGCTGTATATATGAACCAAGATAATTAAAAATCGGAAAAAAATTCTCAGTTAGTCAAAATAAAAATGGATGCATAAATGGAAAAATTATCACAGGATGAATAAAATAATCAAGAGTCCAGTCGGCATACAAATTTGTGTATGTGTACTTAATTTTGAAAGTCAGACAAATATTTCCTGATATACGACTTACTATGCTCAAAATATAAAAATAGCTGCCATTTTAAAAATATGAACGTAGGATGAACGAAACACACAAAAAAAGTTTCTGAAAAATACTCCCTAAAATATGTTATACAATGCTAAAATCATAAATTGACCACAATTTTAAAATATGACACTATAGGATTTGCGAACTATACAAAAGTCACTTCAGATTTGAATGCAGTGTATGTGTACCAAATTTTTAAAAATTTTAAAATATTTTTTCTCAGATAAGCTTGATCTAAAAATGTTAAAATAACCACTATTTTGAAAATATTATTAGGGCGTGAACAAAATATATAAATGTCATATACTAAGTACAATGTGTGTACCAAGTTTGATGTAATTCGATCCACTGGTTCTAAAGTTTTTAGGGACACACACAACACACAGATACTCAGACAGAAAGTTGTTGATCTCACAAAGGCCTTTTTTTCCTTCACAAAGTAGGCTAAAAATTAACACGTTCGTATAAAAATTGTACACTAAGTGTGAAGAAATGTAGAGCCATGATAGAAAATAAACTTGCGTGGATGCTGGTCTTATGATAACGATTGTAGCACAACTGTTAGTGCTTATCTCATGTGTGTGTGACTGGTGGCTGTAAAGAGGGAATGTTGCATATGTGTATATATAATGTAAAATGCAGAAAAAGAGTGTGTGGTTTAGTTCAGGCAGGCTCTGATAGGAATTTCCCATAGTGAAGGTTGAGATGGTGGGATTTAGGGTGTTGGAGGGGAGTGGTGTCGTTAAGGTAGGTGAGTTGAGGAGCATTAGGATGGTTGATGGAGGGACTAGGTTGTGCGAAGGGGGTAGTTGGTGCAGAGGGGATGGTGTAGTATTGGGTGGGTGAGGGTGAGGGTGGGGGTGGTCAGCATAAGTAGTACGGATCTGTATTGACAGGTCAGTTCCTTGGAGGTGGTTGTGCTGTTCGGATGGTGTCTGCCGTGTTTGGTAGTAGTCGAATAGTATTCCGTGTAAGTATCAAATATAAGTAATTATATATTTTTTGTATTTCAAAAAAATTTTTGATATGTTTTTAAAATTGTTATTACATACAAAAGCATTTTATTTTTTGTTTTTATATATGTCAAATCATAGCCTACAACATTGTTATACACTGTGAATTTTGTTGGTTTGGTATGTCAGCTGGTTTTAGTGGCGTACTTAAAACCGTAAAGTAAAATTCTGATATTTACGACTCATTACGCAAAAACTATGAGAGAGATAAAAGTTTCCTAAGAGGAAGATTTAATCACAATTTATGTCTAAAATAAGAAAAAAAAAATATCTGGTACAAATATAAAAATTAAAAATGACGTTGAAAAGTGAGGTGAAACGCACTCTTAAGCCACATATTGACAGTCTCCCTTAGTGCTGTGCTAAATTCATACCAGATATTGTGGTGCCTATTCTTCTCTCTTGCCAATCATTCGAAATTCACACAGTAGAATTTTGGACCATACATTCTGTTCAAAGCACTAAATTCCAAACCCGAGGAGAGTTTGTAGCCATTTCTGCATTCACATAAGAGTGTTTCGCACCCAGCCCTGACAAGAGTGAAGATAAGGATCAGCAAGTAGACTTGCGTCAGGTGGGTGTCATCTTTCATTTTCTCCATGTTACATTTCTACATTCAGAAAAGTAAAATATATCTACAGAAATTTAAAATGTAAGAAAATAATCACATACAGGTGTGTTCGAGTGTTTTGGGGGATAAAAAATTAATTTGTGAGCAAATAACCATGGTATCTTAAGAGATCCTAGGGAGATGTGGACTGCTACGAAGGTAAGAAAGAAGTAAGTGGGGGCATGCATGTAGTTTTGTCAGAAACTAAGCACCACTCATAATTTAATACGTACAGCCCTATCCTATCCTTGTTCTCGCTAAGGTTCTGGTGATAATCAGCGTTATTAAAGGACTCACCTTGAGTATCTACAAGGCCTCTTTATGTAACAAATTCAGGCTCTTCACTTTCTTGTAAGGACTCTTGGGAGAAGATATTTTTAGTCATGTAAGTCGTTGACCGTCTTAAGTCAACGCTCTACCCCATTTTTCCTATTTTTCTATCATTAAGAATTAAATCAGTTTATTCCATCTACCTCAGGCAAGATTCCGATACTAGTTACAGGCGCATTGGCCTACATTGCATTTTTTTTTAATTTAAGAAAATAAGGAGTTATGTTAATTCGTGCTGTAATTTTGCAAAAAAAAATATCATTCAAAAACACTATAAGGTATGCGGGTTCCTAAAGTAATATATTAAGACTACTGTTTAATATTTAGGTAAAACATTAGGCTATTTACATTTCAGCATTACCTGCTTTCCAGAGGTTAAGGTTTTGAGTACTACAATATACCTGTTACGACGCCTCTATAATACGAACATAAAACAGGAAAGTATCTGTCTTGTTTGGTTGTTAGGTGTGTACATTTCAGTGGTTGTTGGCATAGTGTGGCGTGTTGTGTGGTTTCAGCAAGTGTCAGACGAATGGTGTGATGCCTGAGTTCCTCTGCGAGCGTCACCCATGTATCATCGACATGGACACAGTCGTATCTGTGAACGGACAGAAGCGACGTCTCGGCTGGACCGCCTCCAACTATACAGACTTTTGGGGCCGTCGTCTCGACGAAGGCATCTCTCTTCGACTCGGCACACTGTTCCCACAAAACACGGTACCTCTATCTGAGCTGTCTATTTTATATCTGTACATGTACATCCAACCATACAGACTTCTTCTGGCCGTAGTCTTGACGAGGACAATAAATTCTCTTCGCCTCTTTGGGGGCCGCGGTGCTCGAGTGGTCAGACCACTCGGCTCCCACCAAGGAGGTCCGGGTTCGATTCCCGGTGGGGTTGACCCCAGATTATCGCATGTGGGAATCGTGCCGACGATGCCGCTGGTCGGCGGGTTTTCTCGGAAATCTCCCGTTTCCGCCGCTCTTTCATTCCAGCGCTACTCCACACGCATCTCATGTCACCTCTCTCCGGCTCTGAAGACCTAGATGTTAGGCGCTGACCGAAACCTCTGAACTCTATGCCTCGGTATGTTGTTCCCACACAACACTGTAGCTCTCTCTCTCTCTCTCTGTCTCACCTTTTGTAGGCATTTTATAAAATTCACTTTTTATAATTAATGTTCTCATGTGACCTAGTTTACTCGATTACACGGAGTTTGCCAAGTTGTTACTGAACTCCTTTGATTTATCCAAAATTTTAGAAAGTAGCAAATTGTAATGAGCTAAATTATTTAGAAAAGTGTTTCTGTATAAATTTTCTTTGATTTAACGTGTAATTATATTTGTTTAACAAAAACTTGCAAGGACATTTATTTTCTTAATATTTTCTTTTGTTTTATACTACATGAGGAATCAATTTATAACTACTGTTAACAATGTTAGGCGTTAACTATTGTTTCATGTCATTAGATATATTAATTTCAAATAGTACACTGTAATCTTAATGCAGTTACTATTGTTTACTATACACATGGCAGGACGGTTACCATGCTGCACATTCAAACATGAGTTTTCTGTTTGATTTTCGGGTGAAAATTACACATGCTGTCCTATCGACATAAGAAACTTTTTTTTTAAATTACAAATCAAAAATTATTTTCTTGTACAGCTTGATGTTTACTTGTTAGTTCACCATGTGTAACACAACTACTGCTGTGTTTCAGTGATACCTACGTACAAATAGATATTGCTATATAACACAGGCAAAAAAAACTATGAAATCCTAACATCAAATAAATACTTATAAAACTCGGTAGAAGCTGAAATTTAATACGGTATTTTAATTTATACGTCTACAAGTACACGTTTTTAAATGTAGTAATAGGTTTCAGTTAGGATCTTGTAAACTCATAAATATTACATGTACATATTATGCTACATTCTGCACATCAAACAAAATAAAATTTATTCGATTTTATATATCAGAGTTATTCTTACATATGAAACACACATACATGTTTACTTCATTATTAATTTTGCAATTTTTTCAAGTTATTAGTTAGTGATTAGTACCAAAATACATTTTTATTAATGAAACGTGTATTAACTTTATTTCACTCTTATTCTACCAGTGTTTTATGAGTCTTACATAAAGTTCTAACCAATATGAATACTACATATAATTATTTTTTTTACATACACATACAACATAATAAAATATTTTTTTAAACACAGTAGGAACACAAAAACACGTCGTAGTGTTGAGTAATCGTTAAGCATTGGTTATAAGTTCTTGTAGAGTTGCATGACTTAAGATGACGTATCAAAGGGAAGACACAACATTCGTCACAGATTTGTAGCTCTGATATGCATAGTAGAATTATATTTGTCCAGAAGACGTCATGTGAAGTTATCCACGAAACAATTACGACGTTTTTTTTTCTGTGCCACAGATTATGTTTTTTCGTTGAAGTATCTGTCTCATTAATAACCTTCCAACGACATCCCGGACATCAAGCTAACTACTGTCTTGATATCAAACTTGGTTCCAAAGGCCGTGGCTATACTTTGAATGATATTAGACCGGAAAATCGAAACATTAACCAAATTGTCTTCTTTAATTTCGTGCACGATGAAAGGTATCTTCTTCTAACATTATTTCAGGTCCTAGACACTGTGCTGAGGTGTGTGGATATACGGACAAAACGCTTGAGAAAGCCCGAAACTTCACTCAGAGGGCAAGTGTGCAGCCCACCTAGGAGGTAACCACAGTTATCAGATACAGCTATTGAGGCAGCTATCTATCGTGTACTGGATTCACATTATTTCGAGCTTTCAGAATACGTATAGCATTCTTTAAGGTTGGAAAATGCTAGTAAGTCATGTAAAAGGTTGTATGTATCTGCTCGTATACTCTATGAGACTTATTATACAAGCTGTTCCGGGAGTAGACGTCAATAAAGAGGTGGGTGATAAGACCTACCAAATAAACCACTTACATAAACTGATTCGCAACTGTCTAAAAGTTATGAATTATTTTAAGAAAATTTGGCTATACTCTACCCCGAGCTAAGCATTTACTGATGGTGGAAAAAGTAATTGTCCATGTGGAACGAAATTCGTATACATAAAAGGTGATTAGTGTCATCACATTTGAAAACACATTTCAAGTCACCGAGAGTACAACTTCGTCGGGTTAAAATTTATTATTTTTACAGAAGTTATGTTTGGTTCCCAAAGATGCCTCTAATTAGCACGAGGTAAACATATCAATAAGTCACATAAATGATCACCCGCCATAATATAACCAATTAAATAGTAAATACCAAAAATTTAAATTAACAAACGTCGATGCAGTAAATGTGAAAACGTAATGTATTGCAGAAGATTCACACAATGTAAAATCAGCTATATCGTTGAGTAAATTAACTAAATGCAAGTTTATTGTACTAAAGGTATTACACGATGTATGAAATTATTAAAATGTATTTTGAATGTAATGTGTTTAATTTGAGAGGATAAAAAGAAATGTATTAATAAAAATTATAATAGTCAATTGTTTCACTAAACAAAATTGATATTATCGAAATGAAAAGTTAAGATAAACGAATTACATCACCAGACACCCTTACAAAGTTGCAGTTTCATATTCATAGGGCCGCGGTTATGTAGAGGCTAGTGCGCTTGCCTCCCACTTCTAGCATGTGAGTCATAAACATACTTCAGTATTTCGACCAAACAACTTGTTGCTATATAGAACAAATAATACATACAGTAACGTTTACAAGTAATACATACAATAATGAATATCCAGAGAAATAATGAATGACCCGTAAATACACTAACGTGTACCGCAACAAATGTGCATTAATAAGCACAAATTTAAAAACGGAAACAAATCTGAACTATTTAAACGCTGAGGGCACATTTTTTTATACTTCACATCGGGCAGGCCACCTCAGTTCTGCACCTTACTGTTTTAAAGTTTCAAAAAAGGTACAGTAATATCACAGCCAGTCCCGACTATATGTTTCACCACGAGACGTAGGAAGTTCCGTATTTTACGTTTTTGCAACACATGATCTGTTCACTGATAATCTGTTACAGTTAATAACAGGAGAAATTAACTGATTCCGTTTTAAAGCACTCATAAACTGCTTCAACAGTGTGACTATAACGTTGTTATGCATCAAATACAAACATTACCACACGATTTTAACACATTACACAACATTCTATTTATGATGATCCTGATGCTCCGCTCCAGGAACTCTCACTTCATACACAACCTCTCGTCCCCGGCCTGGCTGTGTACATCTCAACGTCGTGGCGTCCTTACAGACACAGTCCTCGGAACATATGTTCCCTAGGCGTACCTCTATGAATATGCTGGTATGGCAGCGCTATGTCCCCAGCCTGGCTGTGTACATCTCAACGTCGTGGCGTCCTTACAGACAAAGTCCTCGGAACATATGTTCCCTAGGCGTACCTCTATGAATATGCTGGTATGGCAGCGTTATGTCCCCGGCCTGGCTGTGTACATCTCAACGTCGTGGCGTCCTTACAGACACAGTCCTCGGAACATATGTTCCCTAGGCGTACCTCTATGAATATGCTGGTATGGCAGCGCTATGTCCCCGGCCTGGCTGTGTACATCTCAACGTCGTGGCGTCCTTACAGACACAGTCCTCGGAACATATGTTCCCTAGGCGTACC
>PNEQ01088503.1:0-11282 GCA_003012365.1 Medauroidea extradentata | reverse complement strand
AATTAATCGTAACTGACAGAATAAGCTATAAAGGATTTTTAGAAATACATAAAAATAGTTCCACATTCTCATTGTATGAATACTGTTACTTTCAACTAGTACACTGCAGCCCCTTTACACATTGACAATGTTTATAACATGATATAAAATAAAGAAAAACAAAAATTCAAGTAAAGGTCAGGAACACAACCATTTCACAACCCCCAGTTAAACTGATGTACAATTTCGATCAATTACAGTAGTAAAATTTACGAGGTTTAACTCAACACTTGCAAGGTTAAGCTGGTTAACCCCAAAAATTTGCAGTAGTCACTCCCTTATAGCAAAACATAGGTTAAAATACCTAAACAAGTTACAAATGGTTACCCTTTTACCTTTTGTATCACCAATAGTAAAGGCGTCAGCAGATGCCACCATCAATTCTTATATTGAGTTTATTTGACATAGATGCACAACCAACCACAAACAAAAAAAAATTTTAGATAATCTTGGTGCTACTTAGGTATATCACCTCTCTTCCTTAGACTAAATAATTTTACACAAGAAACAAAAACAAATCACTAGGTACTACTTACAACAAGTATCCACCAATGTTTAATTTACACAATGCCAGAGTTCATGTGTGTCACAGTTTTCAGTCAATTGATTATATTTATTTTGTTGCTAAATACTAACATCCACAAAAACATCCTACCATACAAATCATTTTAACCCAATATAACAAGAGAACAAATACAATACTGACACTGGTACACATAAAACAGTGATAAAACCACTACGTGTATATTGGACTGTGTGAGCAGGTAGTAATTTCCTGTCTCCAATGCAAATACAAATCATCAAAATGTCGGTACTGTGCCAGCATCCAAACATTAATTGAAAGTCACAGGGTGCTCAACTAGCACAAACACAAACAGATATTTACCAGACTGAAGTAACCCACATCTGATAATGGCGAACAAAAGGAACTTTAACACTGTTGCTCACTTATATATGGTTTTAGTAGGCACTGGTTGAAAACTCCACGAACACCTCCACCAACTGTTAGGTGCCCCAACTCCCAAGCATTCTTCCCAACTTCCCTGAGTAATCTGAATGGCCCTTCATAGAGTAATCCCAACTTCTTTGTTTCTTTCAATAGGAAATCACTGTTCCCGCAGACTATGAGGAGTACTAGGTCCCCTAACCTAAAATCGTTAAAACATTTCTTCTGCTGTGCCCCTCTCCTCAAGGCAGCATGCTTTAGCTTAAGCCTAACCTCTTCGACTCTGTCCACTGACTGGTTCTCTACTTCCTCTGGAAAGTTGAACTTAAGCGCTAAGCTATCCCTATGAATTTTCTCGCTCGTAAGTTCATTTGGTGAATAACCCGTGCTGCTATGGGCGTGTTCATTAAGGAATTGATTAATTAACGGCATAGTCTCAGCCCACTTACTATGTTTGTTACTGCAATAGGTCCGCAGCAGCCTCCCTATCTCTCTCATCACCCGCACACAAGGAATACCCTGAGGATGTCGCACTGAACTGTAGATTACATTTACTCCCTTCCAAGCCAGTTCCCATCTCCAAACGTCCGCCGTGAATTGAGTGCCATGGTCACTCAAAATTCTCTTAGGTACACCAACCTTTTCAAAGTAATGGCTAAGCAACTTGTGAACACAGGCAGCCGCTGTGGCTTTCTTTAACGGGTAACAATACACTAATTTGGAGAAAACATTCAATACCACAAAAATATACTGCACTCCTTATGTGGACTTTGGTATGGGACCATACAAGTCCACTGCTAAAAGGTCGTCAGGTCCTGATGGAACAATAGGCTGTCATTTTCCCTCCCAGCTACGATTGGGAAACTTTGATTTCTGACATATATCACAACTACTGATGATCTTCCTAATTGATTTTTCCATGTTTATCCAATAATAACTATTGCTGGCAAGCCAGAACACCCTTTTGTCCCCGAAATGCCCTGTCGATCGGTGGAGATGCCACACCAGCTGGCCCTCATCATCTCTCTGGGCCTCCCCTAACTTAGAGAATTTCTTGTACAAGTCACCATCCCTCTCTGCCGTAATTTTTGCCATAAGAGGCCCTACCCTAGGCTTCTCCTCCATCACCAATTCCCCCTCCTCAACTATAGTTCTACTAAGCAGATCTGCATCTTTGTTCTCCCTTCCTGAAATGTAAACTATCTCTAAATTATATTCCTGCAGAGCCAAGCACCATCTAGTTAATCTGCTCCCCATCAACTTGCAGGATTGCAAGAATGTCAATGAATGGTGGTCCGACAAAATAATGACCTTGCTGCCTAACACCAAATTTCTCAGCTTTTCTAGGCTCCACACCACCGCTATACATTCCCTTTCAGTTACAGTGTAGGCTTTTTCTGCTGCCTTCAAGCTCCTGCTCAACATTGCCACTAATTGCTCTTCCCCCTCCTCATTCCTCTGGAAACATTTAGCCCCTAGGCCATAGCCTGATGCATCTGTATTAAGGTATAATACCTTAGTGAAATCAGGGTGACTGACTACACAATTCTCAACAAACAGATCTTTCGCCCAACTGAAACTGCTCTCACACCCACTGGTCCAACTCCACACACAGTCCTTTTTCAATAGCTCTAGCAGTGGTGCCACTACATCCGAAAATTTCTCCGCAAAACGCCTGTAAAAATTGCACAACCCTAAGAACCCTCTCAGTTCCTTCACATTCTCAGGACGAGGAAAATCTCTGATCACCCTAACCTTCTCTGGGTCAGGCCTAATGCCCTCTGCACTTAACCTAAACCCCAGAAAGGTTACTTTCTTCCTAAGAAACATGGATTTTGACAGTTTTAGAGTCACATTCACCTCTCTCAGTCTACACAATAGTTGTTCCAAAATTTCCAAGTGTTCACTGAAACTCTCAGTGGCAATTAGTATGTCATCTACATATGTTCGAACCCTTGATTCTAGCTCTGACCCTAGAGAAACATCCATTGCCCTGCAAAATTCTCCTACAGTATCAGGGAAGCCAAATGGCAACACCCTGAATTGGTACGATCTACCCTTGTATAGGAAGGCGGTGTACTTCCTGTCTTCCACATGGAGTGGCACTTGCCAATACCCCTTTACAAAATCGGTGGTACTTGTGTACTTGCACCCCAGAAACGAGTTGAATATCTGATCCGGCTCTACTGGGCTTTGCCTGTCAGGAACTATCCTATTCTTAAGCGCTCGAGAGTCAACACACAACCTAATACTCCCATCCTTTTTCCTGGCACAAACAAGAGGGTTAACAAAAGGGCTGTTCCCTCTCTCGATGATTCCACTGTTCTCCATTTCCCTTATTTGTTTTTCTACCTCCTCTCTGCACGACCAAGGAATTGGATAGTTCCTACCTTTGAACGGAGTGTTGTTCACCATAGGGATCCTAGCGACGTACTCAGTGGTTAAGCCAGGTTCACCTCTAAACACATCTTTGAACTCTATCAATAATTCCCCTAGCTGCCTCCTTTCATCCTCACTTCCCACTTCGCATAACCCTAAGACCTCAGCTAGTTCCTCCTCCCATCTAACAGTAGAAATATTCTGCAATTTCGTCTGGTACTCTCATACAGCTTCTCCTAATTCTTCTTCCAGCTTCCCTTCCTCCCAATCTTCTAAACATTGTATTTTCAATACACCTGGGTCGCGGTTACGGCCATAACTGCTACTCAGCATACTGTAAAGTTCTCCCGTTATACAAATCGTCCCAGTGACAAAGTTAACAATGACATTATGACTGTGCATAAAATCAATACCTATTATTATTTCCTTAGTCAGCATCGGTATTACCAGGCAACTAGCTCTATATGTTTCATCCCCCAATTGGAAGTCTAGGAAGACCTGTTTGTTCACTTTCTTGCTTTTACTCCTCGTCGCCCCAATTACAGTCAATTGTGGGACTGGCAATAATGGACAGGTGAACCCTCGCTTGTTTAATCCCAATAAAAACTGTTCAGAAACACCAGAGACCTCAGAGCCTGAATCAAACAGGACAGCAACATCCTGGTTCCCTACCCTACACGTTAGTTCTGGTACATATACTTTGCTAGGTGTCTGCACTTCCTCCGACAGTAAAAATTCCCTATCATCTGTAAAAATCGCTGCAGCCATATGGACAGGTCTACCCTCTTTCTGCCCTACAATCTTCTT
The DNA here is from genome assembly GCA_003012365.1 of Medauroidea extradentata. Lineage (NCBI taxonomy): Eukaryota > Metazoa > Arthropoda > Insecta > Phasmatodea > Phasmatidae > Medauroidea > Medauroidea extradentata. The sequence goes on along the minus strand of PNEQ01088503.1, from coordinate 7,111 downwards.
GATCGCCACAGCCTGGCTGCCTAGGTTGGACGATCCCCCTCGTTTCCCGAGTTGGCATGATTGTCATTGCGACTGTACCCCTCTCGTTCATGTGCCCTATCTTCCCCACGCTTACTCTCTCCCTGTCCTAAAGATACATCCCTGCGCTCCTCCCCTTCTGCCGTTCCGCCATCATTCTTCCCAGTTCTCCAATTACTTTGCCCTCTACTATTGATATAACCTCCCCCTCTCCATGGTCTGTTTCCCTGAAAGTTACTATTATGGCTCTGATTATTGCTGAAGTTCCTATTCTGAGAATACCCAATCTGGTAATGATATCCACAATTTTTCCTGTCCTGACTACCATTCTCACCCCCTTGATTCTGTTGCCAGTTGCCTCCCCTCTGCTCCCTGAGGGCGTTGATCCGGTCTAACTCCTTCAGCACCTTGCGTAATTGTTCTACTGTGGACACATCTTTACCTACCAAAGCCTCTGGTACATTTTCAGGAGTTTGTGAGTAAACTAGGGTTATGATCTCTTCCTCACTAAAGGGTATGTCATAATACTTACTACGCTCAACTACATTACTCAAGTGAGCCTCTAACTGTCCTGCCACACACCTACCTTGGTATAGGTTTGCTCTGTCAATGCACTGTATTCTTTAGTCCCAATATTCACTAACAAATTCACTCTCAAAGTCACTGAAACTACTAATTCTATTTTCGCTTAGGCGCAGCCAGTTCTCCCCGGCCCCTACAATGGACCTCTTGGCCACAATTGATTTTTCCTCTCCTGAACACCCGTAGATTGAAAAGAAATCATTCAACCTGTTCAGGTGCTTTCGTGGGTGAGTACGGTCTTACCCTGAAAATTTAGGAATATCCCGTTCATGATATGGTTGTGCAAACCTCATACTTCTGAAGTCATTGCCAGCTCCGCATCCCCCAGGTCTCCGTGCCCCCTCTAAGGTTTCTAACCTCCGGTTAAGTTTACAAACCCCTTCTTCCGCACTATTTACTCGCGGCTCCCATGTGGTCTGTATTTCGTCCCGCAGTTGTGCAAGAGATTCCTCCCTAGCGAGACTCTCACTTCCAATGTACACTCTGGTTGTGACCAAGTCTTGTTTTACGAGAGCAATTTCCCCGTGACTACTCGCAGTTGCCAATTCTAGTGTAGTTAGTTGTTCTCCCTTTCTGGCCGTTTCTCTAGCCTGGTTTCTCATATTTTCCTCTAACTTCTCAACCCTTTCACTGGCCATGGATTGCCCTAGCATCACTGACCCTACTCTATTCTCTACCCTCGACAGCCGTTCAACATAGCGACTTTCGAATGCATCCTGCCTCACTAGAAGATTTTCAAAATCCCCTTTGACTTCCGACCTAAATTCCCCTAGTTTGACATTCTGCTGCTAAAACATTACTTTTATTAAAGTGGCAAGATCCTGGCTTACTTCACTAGTTGGTGGAGGTGTTCCACTAACCGCCCCAATAATGTGTGAACCTGACATTGTGCTACCAGATTCCCCCGACTGGCAGTTTCACTTTGGCTGCTCAGCAAATTTACTCTGACCAAGGTTAGGTCCTCAAACAAAATTTCATTATCAGTTCTTTCGTTGTGTTGCGCAGCGACAGTGGATCGTGTGTCTAACGGCGCCATGCTCAGATAAATAAAAACAATTTCACTCAAAAAGACAAAAACATCATGCCTTAGGCCACTAGCAATAACATTTAACACGTTTTGGTTACATTTTTTTTTTCACTAGCCTTCACATTTCTGTTTCTACTTCCCATTTAATTACAATGTAAATGAAACAGAGTTAATTAACAAGATGTAACATGATTGTTTAGGTGCGGGAGTGACTACGCCACTTACTGTAGTTCATGTTCATTCATTAGGCCTGCTTACTCGTACAAACAACTCAGCAAAACAAAACACAAACACTTTCAAAATTACAGTGCAGCTTAAAACATATAATAATACGAAAGAAAAAAATACACACACAACAAACTCTTTTAAGGATATTTAGTTTTGTTGGATCTGACCTTGTTCCAATTTGTTATTTGTTACCTCCTGCTTGCATCACCACGTGGTCCGTCGCTCGTTCCGTTTTGTCTTCCGCGCCGACATTTTCTTCTCCGAATCAAAGTAGATAGAAGCGCGCTCTACTGCTTCTCAATACACGTTACCGCTCTTCTCAGAAACGCGCTTGCCTAGGTTTAATTTCGAGTAGTGAGTACTGCATTTCTTCAACTTTGACGTATACGCACTTCACTATCGTCGAAATTCCCGGAGGACCAATACATAATCTCAACAGAGTTCACTAAATGCATAAACCGAATCGCGGGATCCCGGCACCGAATACAACGTCCTAAAAAAAAACTCCCGTCCAAACTCGCGAGCGCGCACTATCTCACATTATCACAGTCGCCATTTTTTTTTTCCACTAGTGCCAACTTTCGAGTCTTCACACCAGACATAAAAATCCTTACAAGTTACTGTCACTAACATAACTCCCCACCAAAAGAAGGGTGAAGCCCTTCTTTTCAACTATACATATTTACAAATTGATGGTAGCCCAGTCACTGGACAGGGAGTGGACACAGCTTCACTACTGGCCGCTTGAATGTTCCTTGACCAGTAGCAACACTGACAACTCGCACTACCCCATCCTTTCCTGGATGTAGGCTTGAGATCCTGCCGAGTCGCCACCTGAGGGGTGGTAGGTTGTCGTCCTTGATTATAACAAGTTGGCCCTCTTCCAGGTTACTGCAACTGCGAGTCCACTTCAGTCGCTGTTGCAAGGTGTTCACATACTCCCGGCTCCATCTCTTCCACAAATATTGTGTGGCTTGCTGAATGAGCTGCCAACGGCTCAAACGGTTTACTGCAATATCAGTGAGGTCTTGACTAGGAGGAGCAGTAAGAGTTGCACCAATTAAAAAATGACCCGGAGTCAATGCTTCCATGTCGTTGGGGTCATTACTAAGAGGACACAGAGGGCGAGAATTTAACACTGCTTCCACCTGGGTGAATAACGTAGAGTATTCCTCGAAGGTGAGGGCCTGGTCACCCACCACACGTTTTACGTGGTTCTTGGCTGACTTAATACCAGCCTCCCAGATACCACCAAAGTGAGGAGACGATGGTGGATTGAAGTGCCACTTAATATTTTTTCTTGCTAACCTGTCTGTAATGTAGGTTGTGGCCTCACTTGACTGCAATAAGATTTGCAGCTCTGTCAAGTGACTGTTCGCACCCACAAAATTTGTCCCGCAGTCACAATAAAAGTCTGTGCACAGACCACGACGAGCTACAAACCTATCGAAGGCTGCAAGGAAGGCAGCAGTACTTAAGTCAGATACAACCTCAAGGTGTACAGCCTTGGTCGCGAGACATACAAAAAGGCACAAGTATGCCTTGTGTTGCTTGGCACCCCTGAACCGATGCAGCTTCATAGTGAAAGGTCCACCATAGTCCACCCCTGTATGTGCGAAGGGTCTTGCTTGGGTTACACGCACTGCGGGTAAATCTCCCATTACTGGCCGATGTGATGAAAGGTTTGCCCTGAAACAAGAAAGACATTTACTTATTCGGCTCCTGATTACCCTCCGAGCAGACAGTATCCAATACTGCTCTTGTAGGAGTGACTGTGTGGTTTTGAGCCCAGCATGTAGATACCTCCAATGGCAGTCGTCAACAATCAGGTAAGTGAGATGACTTAATTTCGGCAGTAAAATAGGATGCTTTGCATCATAATTCAATGAAGAATGGCGAATGCGCCCTCCTACCCTGATCAATCCTTCCTTGTCGAGAAATGGGGCTAGCCTTCTCACACGTAGTGGGCATTCTTGATTGGTCTTCAGAGACTGGATCTCCGACTTGAAGGCTTCTGCCTGAGTCTGCCTGATGCAGATCTTTAGTGCAGCCCTAAGCTCGCTGACTAACAGTGGCCCAGCAACACGGTTCTGGTGAGTGCCCTTGGCATTTCGTGCAAATCGTAGGATAAACGCAATGACACGTTGCAACCTCCATAATGATGAATACCTAAGAACAAATTCTGTAAATCCCTTGTTCGAATCTGTCTCTACCAACAGTGTGTTCACAGACTGACTCTTCAGCTCGGGCAGTTCTGCCATTCCTAACACAGGTGTCGCACCTGGCCATTCATTAGGTTGTCCTTGAAGCCATATAGGTCTATGCCACCACAACTTATGATTTACTAACTCACTTGGTGACAATCCTCTTGAAGCACAATCGGCTGGGTTACATTCCGAAGGTACATGGCGCCACATACTCGGTGCCAAGTTTTCTTGAATGTCAGACACTCTGTTTGCCACAAATGTCTTCAGAAGGTGTGGTGATGTGCGAAGCCACGACAGTGCAACCATAGAGTCTGACCAACCCATGACCACCTCAAATTTCACTCTACCGGAAAACAAACCCTCTACAAACTTCAGTAGTTTGGCAACAAGATAAGCCCCACACAATTCCAGTTTAGGAAGAGAGAGCGTTTTGACAGGGGCAACTTTAGATTTCGCCAGCAGAAGGTGAACTTGTACCTTACCACTTGGGTCAGTAAGTCTGAGATACACTGCAGCTGCATAACCTTTAAGGGAAGCATCACTGAAGCCATGCAACTGAAGGTCACTGCAACCTATAGGCAAGATATGTCGTGATATCTTCATGTGTGTCAGCAACGGAAACTCAGCAACAAACATATGCCAAGACTTGATGCATTCGTCATCCCATCCAACTCCTCGGGTCCATAAACCTTGCATAAATTCTTTGGCCCAGAAAACCACTGGTGCGAGCCAACCCATAGGGTCAAATATGAGTGCTATGTTCGACAGAATAGCATGTTTAGTTGACGTCAACTCAAGTGGTTGCACATGGTATGAGAAACTATCAACAGTGACATCCCATTCCATACCCAACACTTTTATTACCTCATTTTCTGTATCGTCAAAGGTAATTGGGGCTTCCCGATGGCTGCTTGGAATGTCTTCCAACAGGCGTGGGTGGTTGCTTGATCACTTCCTCAGTTCAAACCCACCAAGCTGCAACAAGTTGACAAGACTGGACTGAAGGCAGAGGGCATCTTCGACAGTATCTGACCCTGTAACAATGTCATCAACAAAGATGTCCCTGAGAAGTACTTCTGCTGCTGCCGGATATCTATGACCTTCATCCAGTGCTAGTTGGCGCAAAGATCTCATAGCCAAATAAGGAGCAGCAGATATTCCATAAGTCACAGTATTCAGTTTGTATTCAGTTATGGAGTTGTCAGGCGAGTCCCTCCATAATACCATCTGGAAGTGGCGGTCATCAGGGTGTACTAAAATTTGTCTGTACATTTTTGCTAATGTCAGTGGTAAAGACAATTGGGTGTGTCCGAAACTTTAGAACAATATCCACAATCCCTTGCTGCAATTTTGGTCCTTTGTATAGCAGGTCATTTAGGGACCTTCCAGACGAGGACGGAGCGGAAGCATCAAAGACTACCCGCAATTTGGTAGTCGAGCTGGATTCCTTTCTCACAAAATTATGGGGAATGTAGTAGCTTGTTACATCAGGCTGAACTTCAGTTAGTCTGTCCTTGTGTGACAGGTCTTCATATTCCTTCATGAAGCTAGCGTAGTCTCGCTTCAGATCAGGCAGACGTACCAAGCGTTTTTCCAAGTACTGTAAACGGTTGACAGCTTGCTGCTTGGAGTCTCCTAATTCAGAACTGTCTTCCTTAAATGGCAATCTCACGATGTAGCGGCCGTTGTTATCGCGACCATGGGTCTCACAAAAATGCCTTTCACACTTAACTTCATCAGGATCCTTATGGCAAGCTGCTGGGGGCTCTTCCACCTCCCAGAAATTTTTCATGACTGCATCAAGGGATGCTCCTGTTTGTACAAACAAGGATGTGACTGATGACACTTCAGGGCTTGAGCAGTCGACGCGACCAATGAGGATCCATCCAAAGATGCTGCCGAGGGCCGCTGGCAATCCGACTGCAGCTGCTGGACGCAGTCTACCATCCACAATGTCTGCATACAGTTCTGCACCTAGTAACATGTCAATGGGCCCTGGAGTAGCAAATGTGGGATCTGCCAACTGTAACTCGGGATACATCTCTTCTACCGATATTGGGAGGCCAACAGTAGGCATTTCTGATGTAATCCTCCGCAGAATAATAGTGTCTACTGCCAGCTGTGGCCATCACAATTACTTGGTTTTAACAAACATGTTACTGTACCTTTACCAATCTGGGTATTTGAATCCGATCCTAATCCCTTAACCACAACTTGGGTTCTACGACGCTGGAGTCCTAGTCGCCGTGCACACTCTTCTGTAATAAAAGATGATTGTGACGCACAATCTATTAACGCTCTAACTGGTTCAAATTGGCCACATCCATTTTCCACATGTATTACAGCAGTTCTTAGAAGCACTGTTGTGATGGTTGAGGTCTAACTGGTAAGTGAATGTACTGGAGTATTCAGAGCCTGTCCCCGCTCTGTGGACAGCTGATCCTGTGAAAGCTGCATATCACCATCAGTTTTAGAGCCTTCTGAACATGGTTGCCCTGAAGACAATACTTGGCCTGAATCTTCAGGAGCTACTGAATGTGGCTTGTGCAAGAGAGTATGATGCCACTGGTTGCAGAGTGTACAGGTTGTCTTTGACAAACAGTTTCTCGCTTGGTGGGTAGATTTCAAACAATTGAAGCACAGGTGGTTCACTCTCACGACTTCTCTACGCAGGTCAGGATTCTTACTCTGAAAGACAGGACACCTGTATATAGAATGCTCTGCTTGACACAGAACACAACGCTGGACCTTAGTGTTGACTACCAATGACATTTTGGCATAGGTTTGACGATTTTCCTTTGTCTCACGCCCCCTGAGCAGCTGTGGCTTTAATGATACGTTTGGTAACTATGCAGCTGAAAGTGCCTTACACTGCACTTCTACAAAGTCACATAACTGGGTAAAGGTAGGCAGCCTTGTACCTGCATGAGCCAACTCAAATCTCTCCCTTGTCTCTGGGTCAAGTTTGCTCAGAGCCATGTTAAGCAGTATGAAGCTCCATTCCTTAACTGGAAACTCTAATATCTCTAGAGCTCCTAGGTTCTCTTTC
>PNEQ01088495.1:10951-25511 GCA_003012365.1 Medauroidea extradentata | reverse complement strand
AGAACCTGGTATCGCAGGCCTTGTACAGACTAGTATCGGCCGGTATAGAACCTGGTATCGCAGGCCTTGTACAGACTAGTACCGGCCGGTATAGAACCTGGTATCGCAGGCCTTGTACAGACTAGTACGGAATATGGTATAGTCTGTTCACGATAAAGCTAGTACTACTTAGAATTTTGTCTGCTATTCAGTTATTTTGCATTCATCTGTACTGTTTTCAATATGAAAATTATTTTGAAACTATAAACCAGTGTATATGTTTCTCCCACACTGAAAACGTATCACCTTTGTCCACAATAAAATACTTAATACTTTTGTTTATTGTAAATGTTGTGGAGTGCTCAGTTTAAAGCGTAATGTCGCCTTTATGAGCCCTAAAGAGATGCTACTAAACTTGCGTTCGATATATTTGTCCACAAAAAGAAAACACATTTAAAACTATGCTTCTATATTTTCCTTATCTATATATCGTGCTTAGAAACAAGGTTTCAGTGGACCTTAAAATGGCAGGAAACGGCATTTCCAGACTACAGTCACGTGAAAATACCAACAATAATCGTAAAACAAAAATAGAGACGTGTGTGATGGACTTTTCTATGCAAATTTAGTAAATAAAAGACAGGGTCGCCGCTTAAAGTCTCGTAGGAAGTAGCCAACAACCAAGACACTTCACGTCGTTTTCGCGCCCCGCCCATAAAGGCGATACGGATGTCTACGCACGAGCCAGTCTAGTTCTTATCGCCTGCCTGTTTCTGTACCTCAGACGCGGCATCAAGCGCTTGCTGTATAGAGCTCTTAAGGGCACTGCCTACCCGCGGGTGAGAGGCTCAAAAGCGACGGAGCAGTAAGGTCGACCTTGAAGCGCACATCATATACCGCGTCGCCTCAACGAGCCAAGCGCTGAACTAGCGTGCAAGCTTCCCGCCAGACGGTTTCTACTACGGGACACTAAGCGGTGACCATATAGTTTTATTTGTGGAAAGTCTGCAACTAAGTTCAGTGCTGGTCGCAACCTGAGTACATTTTGAAGTACGAATGTCTGAAAATACCGTTTTTAGCCATGTTGGAGGGCCTAGAAACAATGTTTTAATGAGCGTGGCGTCTTAACAATGAGTTTCCGACCTTGTCTGAAGTTTTTCTTTTCGTACGTTGGCACAATGGGCACAAGTGGAATATTTTCGTAGAAGAAAACTTGTTTACGTACACTCTGCAACGCATTTGAAGCGCCAGATAGGCGGCCGCCTTAAGAGGAGTTCTCGACTGGCGCATGGACGGTGTTACAGCGTGTTACACGAAATCGCCTAACTTATTCATATTATGTTTATCTACGAAAAGAACACACACTTGACTCTATACTTCTGTGTTTTCAAAAATTCAGCACGCTTGTTAGAAACATGATTTTCGGGCCTCTCAAAATGGCTGAAAACGGTTTTTTTTTTTACTGCTGTAACCACGAAAATTTACCTGAATTCCTTAAAGTGCAAAGCGAGAGGCATGCGTTGTTTTTTACTTCATATTATTCAAAATTAAGTATGGTAACCGCTTAAATTCCCGTAGGAAAAAGACTACAACGAAAATCTTGCACGCCAGTTTGGCACGCTGCGATTAAAGACGATATGCTTCTCGTCAAGCGTGTGACTCTGGCTCTTATAGCTACGCTGCTCCCACGCGTCAAAGGTGGAAATTCGACACCGGCGAAGACTCCTCTTAAGAAGGCGCTTCCAATGGACTCCCGCGGTCTTCTGAAACAGGACAGAAATGTTTTGGTTTCGCAGACGAACTTCTGGACCCGGCTCGCTGTTCTGCCTACGTGCAGAGCGCAAGCACGCATACGCATACCCCCCCCCCCCCCTCACTTTTCCAGGAGGACCGAAGCCGCCACCGTGGGAGCGCGTGTTCATGTCGCCTAATGCAGACTAATGAATTTATTAGTTGTAATTAAGTTTGGATATGCAAGGCCGGAGCCCATCGCGGGCGTAATGCCCCTCGGGGGCGCACGGAGTTAACCCGGAGTTATGGCGCCCGCAACGCCGACCCGGAGTTTCCGGTAGGGAAGTGTAGTGGTAGGAGCTTTGTAGTCCGCGGGCGCCCGGGAATCAACAGGACCCTACTAATGGCGGCGAGTAATTAAAAAGTTTTCCTTGCCTCTCTGGGCTGGCGGGAAGGTATTTTAGATTCCGTGTTTTCCGGCGTCGTGACTCCGAGCGCCTTCGGGCATGAACCCCCCCCCCCCCCTCTTTTGTTACAAGCCGACAACGACAATCTCCTCTCCTCATGCGTTACCTCTCCTGTCCGGGTAGATTTTTGAACTTGCTAATCACCCAGTACACTCCCGCATTACATGCATACAAGCATGTGTGTCCCAGCGGGAGTTTGACATTTTACAATTACGAAAGCAGGAGCAACTTTTCTGTTGGCTTTATGGTTTAACTTGCAGTTATTTCTTATTTTTTACAGTACACGTACAGTACAGTACAATAGTAATAGTACTATACATGTCGCTTCACGTATACATACCACTGAGTTTAAAAAAATGTAACTTATTCTCATTATAAAATCCACTATTCATCCCTTGGCAACCGAAAACTACACAGTTCAGCATTAAAAATAGCAAACTCTTATAGTAATTGGTTTAAAATATATGAAAATAACAGTGCCATCACGAGTAATAATTTATGTAGATCATACTGTACTGTACGTACTAAACTTGATAACCTTGTATGTATTATACAGAGCCAATGAACTTAAATTTCTTTGTTTCTAGGTATTTCAACGTTTCTATCTGTAATGTTGGCAGACTAAATAGATTTGTGCCTAAGTCACACATCGGTTTTGTAAGAAAATTGGTTTTCAATTATTAATTTATAATCATTTTAAGATCACTTCATCGTCATTAAAAGAAAAATTCTCGAATCTAAAACTTGACTTACTTTTGTGAATATCAAATACACAGTATTTAAAAAATCTCCAAAATTCGTACAATGTTTAAAAAGAACTTGTAAATAATCTCAAGAAAATATTCGGTTTTGTGTTTACGAGATGAAATGGATACCTGGGGAAAATACATTAGTAAACGCAGTTATAATATACTGAAAATACCTAGGTTTGCGTGTCAGTGTTAGATACGCTGATGAGACTTGTGCTTAACTCAACTCTAGGATTAGCTTCCGAATTATGAAAACCAGAGGAGTACGCTACCTCCGATTATCCTCGTTGAGTTGAAATTTCTGTAGAGCTGCAATTAAAAACATTTGTTTAAATTTTCATTTGTGATCTTTCGTGGAATCCGAAGGACAAGGCGGTTAATTTTTCTACATTAATTAATTATTTTTCCTAAACAATAGCATTACGTTTACTATGGGAGGTAGAGGCAGATTATTTTAGGATGAACTACGGGTTGAAATATAAGCTATTCAAGATGTTTTATCATATTCACACAATGTGTTCACGTTGGCTTACGAGAAATACACTACTTCTAATATTGCTTATTCGTGCTTAGTATTTACAAATATGTTGTACTAATGTCCCTTTCGATTTCCATTTTCTTATCTGTAAATACTTTGATTAGTAAGTACATATTTGACTGTTTTGAGTGTTGTTTGCCGCATTATTCTGAACTGTAAGTGTGAAAATAAACTTACTACCCTATATGCCTTCATCCACAAGCTGGTTAGTGATTTAAAAAAAAAAAAGTCGATTCATAGTCGGTCTTAGAAGAGAGTCCAACAGTTTTAGCCATAAGTAATTACTCTACTATCCCAACAAATCTGAAATAAATTACGGTGGATGAGAAAGAAGTCTATTTGCCCAAGGAAATGATTTATTATTCTTTATTTCAGATTTTATAAAATATTTACCCTTTAAGTTATGACCTTATATTTTTATAAACAGAAAAAAATCAGTGTTAAACACATGCAAAATATATCAGAATAAAAATTTTGCATTTAGATATTCAATAGACACCTTAATTATGAAAGTTTTGCGCATAGTCCTTCCTAAAATTACTTCGTAGTAACTTACTATTTCAAGCCACATTTTGCCCGCACGTAAAGCTAGTTACTTATTTCGATGTGATGAAATTTCATTGACAAGGGACGGACAGAATCGTTTGAATAACTCTGAAGTTCAAACGATTTTCACACGTCGTCCTGTTCAATCAATTGAATTGCTATTGGATTTAAATAAAATCTTTCTATCGTATACTTTTAGACTTCTTTTAGCGCAGTATGAATTTTTCCACTACAATTAGCATTGACACATACATGATGATATTTAGCAACATACACATCCAGTGAACCGATGACATTTCTGCAAGCATAAATACCTTGGTGCAGGATGAACTTGGAGTCACAATTAATCCGTCAGTCGCCAGTCAGCCCGTAGTCACTTGACCTTCAGCCAATTATAAGCCTCGAATATTTATATCCGTCCGTTAGGCGAAACACTAGGGAAGTTCAAACTTCAGATGGATGACGGAAGAATGCGCAAAATATGTCGATGATTGCTTTAACGGTTTAGTATTAATAAGAAGGGTGTGAAGTTTGTTTTGTTTTATAATTTTTGTTGTGTTAGCACTGCCAATTCGTTTTTAAAATACGATAGAGATAGTTATGGCGTTAGCAAAAATTTAAATAATTGATTTTTACGTAATGACCATTTTAACTATTGAAGGGAGTTTTTTTATATCACACAGAAGTTTTAGGCTTGTAGGCCTACTTGTAGCATTACAAACTAAAAATAACGACGGACGGACGACGGATTGTTGTTGATACCTAAAGTTAATTACGGACGGATGAAATGCGGTCTGCCGGACGACTGGTGGATGTGACGGATGATTGTGACTTCAAGTGAAGAGATTTTAGTCAGGACTTAACATATCGGTTTCAAGGGTGTTCGACTGCGATAAAATTATATTTTTATATTTTCGTGAAATAGTGTTAGTTTTGTAGACGATACTTGTGAGTACAGTTTCATCTTACGAAACAATTTTAGCTCTTTTAGTTTTCTCATGATGGTATGTCAAAGTCAAAATTTGTATGTTACGCTGCCATGCAAGTAGTGAAAACCAGTTGCCGTACTTTAATGAAATAATTCACAGTGAAATAGCTTGCCACAGGCTACGTAACCAAACATTTACAAACTCACAACGTTAAATTTTTGATCCTTAAAATAATCGCAAATTTACAGGAAAAAAGTAGCAAATTCAGACATTTTTAAAATACGAATTATTTTGTTTAAGTAAGTCAACTGACTTGAACTATTTGTGTGGTAGTGTAACATGCATATTTTAATTTTGACCCACCATTATGAGAAAACTATGGGAGAAAATTGTGGTATTAAACGCACATGAGCACCTTTAAAGCGCTGGTGAGAGGTGGCATGACGTGGGTTGGGAGCGGCGCCGGAACGAAGGAAAGGGGTAACAGCATATCCCCGAGAAAACCCACCGATCAGCGGTATTGTCTGCCACGACTCCCACGTGCGAAAATCCGAGGAACGACCCTGTCGGGAATCGAACCCTGATCACATTGGTGAGAGGCGAGTGCTCTATTCACTGCGCCAACCACTCCCCTTGTGACTTCAGTGCAAGTTGATGACTGGACGAGCATTACAAAGGACATGAATAAGAAAGTTTGAAAATACAGAACGCATGTGTAAGACGCATACCACGACTAAATTTGCATACAAATCTGCCTAAAACCATTGACTTACTTGACAGCCTACTAATACTGTACCAGAGTTTGTAATGTCATTTCTGGCTTGTGTGTATAATATTTTGTCTGCTCTACACAGCAATGGGTGAGCCAGTTCATGACGTACCCCAAACATCGTATTATGAGCGAAGTGTTCGGATGTTTTCAAAACGGTTGTTAGTCCAATAAGTATAGAATTAATATAAACAGAATTACACGTGTATCAACTTAATAATATATACATAGCAATACATTAAATGAAAAATCAAGAGGCCTAATTAATTTCTGTCGAATCTATTTACTTCCAGAGATTAAAGTGTCGATTCTCCAAAAATACTCACTTCTTAATAAACCGCATTATATTACGAAATTGCGACAATATTTTCAGAGCATAGATTGAGGGTTTGAAATGTCCTCATTTAACTGTAAACAGTACTTCATTTCAAATTAGCCAAGATATAGATTCTAGGAAGTAAAAAATGAGTGTAGGCGCTAAATTTTGCGGTTGGACCACGAGATAATTTTGCTGACATCTGGAACCTAGGTGGCCCAGTAAGGCACACTTATTTCGCACCTTATTTATTTATATATTAATTTATCACGACTTAAAGGCGCGGTTAATCCATGGTGACCTTTTCTTACACTGAACCCACAACACTTCACATTTCTTTTATATCATATCTAAGCCGTTATTACACATTACAATTAATTTAAAATTAAAGTTTAGATTTAAAAAATTATAAAACTAAACACTGTTATAAAGTACAAACTTTTAGAAAAAATATTGCACACGTGCCATAATCTTCAAAATATAGTTGCAAATATGTATAATAATGCAAAAAAAACGAGGAATAACATCATGTATACACGCGCAAAACTCACACACACACTGTGACACTAATACAGTGTCTCAATAATACAGCCCTGTGATTCTTGGGCGTTCTATGACTGAAATAGCCACATTTAAACTATGGATACATTTTACTTTTTCCGGCAATAGTATTACTGAGTACATCTACAGATAATGAATTTTAGATTCAGTTTGTAGTATTGCCTAATGAAGTAAAAAAGTGAAATTGCTATTGGCAATTGTGTTTACAGTCCTATGAAATCGACTCATCGATATATTGTCATGACCGCGTTTGAAGATGGAACAACGGACATTCTGTAAGGACGTTGCGTGAGTACCTCTGCTGTGTGTAGGAAGGACAGCATTAGACGATTATATCAGGAGCGTCTCCTACCATGGATTTAAGAGGGCGTGGTACATAATTCAACGCTAAAATAATTAATCCATAACTATAGGTTTCTTGAAGCCAATTTGCGAAAATTAAACAATAGCAATCCTAGACAAATTTTTAGCCAACGTTTCAAACAAAATTGTTCCCAGTGTTACGAACTTCTGAGGTACAATCTCTGACGCCGGAACCTTGTGCATTTAACTGCGGCGCAAGAGATCACGCGTAACTAATTATTAATTCTGGATAAATATGTATTCATAATGTTGGCAAATACAATTATCTAGGATCGTCATCGAGTATTTTATCCATTTTGGTTTCGAAAAAAGCGTAAGAATCAATTGGTGTTATCAGCGTTTATTTATCTACCACACATACTTAAAATGCGTTGTATTGTGTTCGCAAATACAATTTTTTACGAAACTATTCTCCATGTGCCCACTGTGTCAGTGTATGAAAAGAAAATACACTTCAAACGATCAAGGTATCAGTCAATTAGAAAAATCATTTCGGAGTCTTTCAAAATGGCTAAAAACTGTTTTTTCAACCTGCTATATCTGACAAAATAGTAACGGTATTCGTGTGGAACTACTTTAGAAACAAACAATGGACTTTGCTTAAAACTTGCCACCAATAAAAATATGAGGTCACCACTGAAAGTGTCAGTCAGGCGAGTGTCCTACGATACCACTGCACGCCGTTTCAATGTCTTATTGCGGTAGAGGTGATACCGCACCAGAGGAACCAGTCAACTTCGTCCTTGGCGCCTTGCCTCACTCATTCGAACACACAGCAAGTAAGCGGGTGTTTTAAGTAACATTCTCGATCGTCAGATCCCTATTAGCTGTTTTGGGAGTTTAATTTTTTTTAAGCCCGACAGTAAGCAGGTATCGCAAAGACGTTACATAGAATTGTTGGAAATTGTTTGTGCTATATAGCCTCCTTTTTTAAAATCATAAGTAGTGATGATGTATATCGTAAAAATGTTTTGTGCTAGCATACCCTTGAAAACACTGTAGTTTCTTGCAACATGTGTGATTGGGTGATATAAGTCTGGTACAATTTAGCAGTCTGCAGATCGATAACAGGCATCAAATATTACAATAGCGGGATTCTTATTAGCTCAGTCAAATAGGGCAACAGCTCCTCGTACATGTGAAAGCCAGTAATCTTCTGGTAAGCTTAACGTAGGTTGAAACCTTGCAAACAGTCAAGTCTTCCCGCGATAAACCATTACATTATCTCTATTCATAAGTTTCTATAATTGTTTTACTTGTTATAGACTTAACTAAATTTTCTTAAAGTCTATAATTAGCCAAAACTACAAAAACTTATCGTTTGAAAAAAAAAGTAGGCTACCTATTACAAACAATTTCCATCATTTCTATGTAACAATTTTGTCTTTAAGGATTAAAAAAAAATCTTACTAAAATAGCGTAAATAGGGTACCATGACCTTAAGGGCGCGGTACACCTCAATTTTCAACGTATTTTTTTTATTTTTATATTTGTACCAGATATTATTGTGCTATTTAAGACACAAATTTTGATTAAATCTTCCTCTTAGGAAATTTTGTGTCTGTCAAAGGTTTTGCATAACGAGGCATAAACGTCAAAATTTGCACTTTGCGGTTTTAAGTACGCCACTAAAACCAACTGACACAACAAACCGAAAAAATTCACAGTTTATAACAATGTTGTAGGCTATGATTTGACATATACAAAAACCAAAAATTAAATATTTTTTTATTTTATAAAAAATGCTGAATTTTCAAATGGAAAATAATTAATTTCAACAGTTTTTTAAAACACAAAAATATTTTATATTTTGTTTTAATATGTGTCAAATCACAGCCTACAACATTGTTATACACTGTGAATTTTTTTCGGTTTGGTATGTCAGATGGTTTTAGTGGCGTACATAAAACTGTAAAGTGCGAATTTTTACGTTTACGACTCATTACGCAGAAATTATGAGAGGTACATAAATTTCCTAAGAGGAAGATTTAATCACAATTTATGTCTAAAATAAAAAAAAATATCTGGTACAAATATTAAAATAAAAAAAGACGTTGAAAACTTAGATGAACCGCGCCCTTAATTCACGGAAGAGATTCAAAGTCTCGTGACGTATCGCACACTTATAAGCGCACAGTAAGGGTTAATGTTGAACACCTCAAGATGAAATTTTCCCCTCGTGTCGCTTGCCCAATCGTCTTAAGGTGCGCAGAGCTTCGACCGTTGCAAGATTATTCGAAAACTTCTCCGTGTGCGTAATTTTCGTCTGTTTATGAATATAATTCATAGAACGTTACGTGTGTGTATACCAGGGAGTGGCCATGCCTAGAGACATGCAAAATTCGCGTTATTTTCTGACAACTGACTAGACTCCAAGTGACTATACGCTCGTTCGACGTCTCCCGCTGGCCAATATTGTCGTGACTTGCCGCGAAGAATGCTTACACGGTAGAGAGGCCAATCTCTGTAAAGCGTAACACACGTAAATGAGAACACACAAAAGTTCGTGACCAATTTAATCGCAGATTATGCTCTGTTGCGTATAGGAAAGTGAAGTTTAGTCTGCTACCAAATGATAACGCGAATTTTGCATGTCTCTAGCCCATGCCGTACTGCGCAGGCAAACACTTGAAGTCAGTGTATTTGTGCCCTTGTTGCTTGAACGTTTATACACGTGGTTACTGTAGACCTTAACATTATTTCCGCCATAAGAGCCTATGTATTTTACTCGAAGTTTGAAGAGCAATAGAGTAAAAGTGTTTTATCGAATAGTCAATGTGCCGTGTTTATCTCAGTCTACGCTGATTGGACAACAACATTTTAAAATAAAGTTAAAACTCTACTACATGATTGCGTTTTGAAACACATTTATGTGAATACCGACATCGCCAACTGTTTGTGCATGGAAACCAGCACTGTTGAACTAACTTAAAACATTTATGCTAGTTTTGTGTTCAAATTTGTTTGTTTTATTGCTATTAGCAAGCAGTTGCACATCGTCAGTGACGTACATATGCGTAAATAAACTGTGGCCGTATTTTCAGGTTAGTTCGCTAGGTTTATCTACATGAACAATTAATTAACCAAAAAATTTACACTATGAAAATGTATAACATTGCCTTTTTACTCATATGTAACAGTAGCAGATGTATTTCACGTATCTGATCGCTCTTTACACAAGAATGCAACACACGTAACCGTTCTCATTCAAATGTATTCGTTCTACAGTATCAATACCATACGAGGCGCTTACGAAAACCTTACTCGATCTACTCGATGCTGTGTATTGGGCTACAATAACGTATTTTTCGTGCAAAACTGGCATATATAGGCCGACTTCAAGGAATTCCCAACATGCCATCTCCTGTATACCTACTCCTACCTCCATGGTGTATACCCATTTCAGGTTCACCAGTAAAAATTAACGAATATTTTCTAGCGGACGAAAATGAGTATTTTAGTGCCCCTTTATAAGTTTTAAAAGCTTTGTGTAGGATCTTATACAGAGAATAGACGTGTGCAGTACATCTTGATATTTAAGGCGGCCACCTACCCCACGCTTCAAATGCGTTGCAGTGTGTTTGTAAACAGGTTTTCCTACGAAAATATTCCACGGGTGCCCATTGTGCCACCAACGAAAAGAAAACAAACTTCAGACAATGTCGGAACCTCATTTGTTAAGACACCGCGCTCATTAAAAACATTGTTTCTAAGCCCTCCAACATGGCTAAAAACTGCCTTTTCAGACTGTCGTACTTCAAAATGTACTAACCGTATGTATGTGAAACTCAGATTGCGACCTGCACTGAACTTAGTTGCAGACTTTCCACCTATAACATTATATGGTCACTGCGTAAAGTCCCACAGGTTGAGGCGATGCGGCATTTGATGCGCGCTTCCAGGTCGACCTTACTGCTCCGTCGCTTTTGTGCCTCTCACGCACGGTAAGGCGGCGCCCTTAATATTAGGTGATAAAATAGAGTCACCACTGAATGTCTTCAACAGGCGAGTTGCCGGCTGAAGACTGCACGCCAGTTCTGTGACTTGCACCCAGAGGCGCGTGCTGTGTCGTCCTTACCGCTTCCGCATGTCTAGCAATCAGTCGCGCAAAGTACATTCACCAGGGCGGCCACCTTAACAAACACAACCGCCCCCTAAAAACGCTGTCTACTGGCTGCGACTGATCTGGGATTCGAGGCCCGGTTCTCGAATACCGGCCGCGTCGTTGGGGGGCGGACCTCGTGCCGCAGGATGGCGTCAGCGAGCAAGTCAAGAGGGAGAAAAAAGGGGTGAGTTTTTTCCTCGGCCTCATCCCTTCGGCTCGCCGCACCAGAGTTTACGGCCGCGGAGTGGTGCGTCAGGGGCGGAAGGGTGGGAGTGGCGTTACTGCGCTGAATAATTCACCACGTAGCCGCCTCCGGCGCTGCAGTCGTCGTAAGATTGAGTTGTAAAGCCATCACTGGCCACCCCCTAGCCCCCCCTCCTCCTCCCTGAACACAGGGCATTCCTTCCTCGTGGTCTCTATCTCTCTCTCTTCCTCCTGCAGAAACCCTGGGGCTGGATGGAAGGCTCCTGCGGGATCATGCAAATTGGTTCTACGTCTCCCGCGGGGACTCCTAGCGCGGCACTTCCAATAACTCCGCTTCCCCCCTTCCTCCCTGCACAAACCTTCCTTCACCCTTTCCCGACGCCGCCCCTCGCTGGCCCTGCCGGCAAGTCGTATGTGAGGGCCTTTCCTGATACGAGGTGCGAACTCGCAGGTCTTCTCTCTCGTTCGATCTTGGACCAACAAACA
Organism: Medauroidea extradentata; assembly: GCA_003012365.1. NCBI lineage: Eukaryota > Metazoa > Arthropoda > Insecta > Phasmatodea > Phasmatidae > Medauroidea > Medauroidea extradentata. The sequence continues at coordinate 13,768 of PNEQ01088495.1, read as the reverse complement.
TACCATCTCGTGATTTTATACAACTTTATACCTTACTACCCGACATTTCGCCAAAACATCAGGAGAGAAAATCTATTTTCTCGTCACCAACAAAATGTGTTATATATTATATTATTATTTTATATTTTAGAATGGTGAAGTTAAGGTATTTGGCTTCTCTTACGCTTAATTATATACAAAGCACCTCATATTACATTTACACTTGAATAATTACGATACAAAAATAAACACACGTACAAAAGTGAGAACACTAAATCTACCAACGGTACGCCAAGTGAACTATTACTAACAATACAGAAGAACACTAACCTGAAACAGTACATAAGAACACTAAAGGTAAGCAATAGAGGTCTTAAAATCTAAGTGAATGAGTGCAAAAATTTAATCTCTCCTATCGTGTGTCTGCATCAATTAGGCTACGTTTTTCTTTGCCATTAATATTCCAAATTTCGTATTGAATTTCATATTACTCCAAAGCATGACACATAATTTAGATGGTTCTAGATTTTTTAGAATTAGTTTTTAATTTCTAAGATCTGGGCGAAAATTATTATTTCTATTGGTTGCTAAATAAACTATAACAGTGAACAAAAGGCGTGTCTAAAAGCTGGAAAGTACATAAAAATATATGTAGCTATAATTTCTTGTAATCAAAATCTAGTAAAACACGAGGAAATTAATGAAAAATTTTACTTTACAGGATTTAATTTCTGTCTATTGTATTCATCACATACGGAGACGTGAAAGCTAACAAAGTAATTTATTATTACTAGTTACTTGAAATAAAAAACAGATTGTTTTTACTCATGAAAACAGCTAGTATTTATATTTCGGTGTCCATGCGTTTTATACTCTTGAACTGAATTTATTTTGTTATCGGCAAATAGCAACAGCGATATTTTTGTAATACGGCAGTTAAACTTTCACCTAGATATACTGTAGTACGTATTACTTCTCTAATTCTATTATATATTACGGTATTTTTTGACGTTTTAATTATGTTGATAGTGCTTACCTCCCTACGGTCGATATAAAGCGCAGGAAAGAGTAGGTATAAAGAAAATATGTTTCAACACGTGAAATTTGTAATTGCTGGATTTGTTTAAATGCGCTATACGTGACGCCTCACACGAAAGAAATTATTTTAAGAAATGTCATAATTCATTATACTTTGGAAACTATGAAATTTAATGAATTTTGGTGCTTCCGAAAGAATTGAGTAATTTTGATGAGGTATAATTTAACTGAATCACTTTATGGTAGTTATAATAGGTAGGCCCTATGCATGATTGCATGTGACTTAGAAATCCAGTGAATTGGTAATCATCAACACAATTGTAACAAGTCAACAGGTTGTGATGATGATGGCTTTAACGATGAATTTAGTTATCAAAACGCTTGATGTGGAAGACAAAAAGCACAGCATAAACGAGATATTATTTACTAGAAATGATAGAGTTGAGTTTTTACCTTATATTAATTACACAGGGAAGGAGGTTCCTGTAAATAATATCTATAAAGTATTAAAGCGTAATTAATATAAACAAAAATTATATTATAACATAATTATCATGTACATTTGACATAAATTAACACATTTAAACGTTTCCCTCAACTGCTGGAAAATGCACTAAGTGTATTGGATGTTCCAATTTTTATGTTAAAACAGAAACTAATCGTCATAATAGATAATATAAGCCCTCGTCAGTTTGTAAATAAGCCGATGACCTATTTTCACATTATCGAGTAGGGGAATTTAATCGACTCTCAAAAGACCTGGATGGGATGTCAAACCATTTGCCTTCAAACACGGCGATACGGAACAGGGTAATCGTTAAGATTTTCCCATGAGGAAAAGTGGTGAACACTGCCGTTTTCAGGTGGATTTTCTCGGGGATATCCTATTTCGCATGCACTTGCGCTCCGTCGTTTTTCAACCACTAACTCATGTTAAATTGACCTTTGCTCGGGTTAGCTGAGACAGACGTGTCTCTAAACAAAATTACAGCAGTCGGTATTTACTTCACTTGAACTCTCCCTCTCTCTGATCCATGATGACACTGCCTAAGTTCTAGAATGGATTTTATACCTACCGGTGCCACCTACCACGCGCTTCAAATGCATTGCAGTGTGTTCGTTAATACGTTTTTTAATGAAAATATTCCACATTTATAAATTGTACCAAAGTAAGAAAAAAACTTCGGACAAGAAGAGAATGTAAATGAATGGTGTTGTGCAGAAAGAGACCATCCCACATTTAATAAAGTAGAACATAGGCCTAAACAATTGTTACCAAAGCTTTTTTTTTGTTTGTATCTAGTTTTCAAATACCCTATCCCTAGAGACAGTAAAATTTTGCGAATGCAATGTCCTGCAGGTTAGAATCCATTTTACTATGCATAGGCCTACTCAAGCCCCGTCTAGTCGTTCGTTGTCTGCTGTTCCACTGAGTAGCAACTAGTTAACTAATATTCGGGGCTTGGGTATGCATAGGATATTTGATTCTAACATGCAGTTCATTGAATTCGCGAAATTTTCCTGTCCCTACCTATCCCTCTTTGACTTTGGTTGCTTAGCTACTATTGTTTTAATGTATAATAATTAGAGATGATGGTATACGCGAAAATTTTTTGCACCAACATAGCCTTGAAACCACTGACACACCGTAGCTGTCTGCAGACCAATAACAGGCATCAAATATTACAATAGCAGGATTCTTATTGGCTTAGTCAAATTGGGGCAACAGCTCCACGTACAAGCGAAAGCCAGTTATCTTTTCATAAGCTGAGCGTATGTTGAAGTCTAGCAAATAGTCAA
>PNEQ01088495.1:0-10851 GCA_003012365.1 Medauroidea extradentata | reverse complement strand
TCAGGAGCTTGTTTTTTGCATGATGTTCATTACGTTGTGGCTTGGATGCCTTTTGCATAACATCCTTCAATTGTTAAGATACCATGATTATTATAGCACTGTTTTGAAGCCCTTAAACATAGCTAAAATTAGCATTTTCAGAATGCAGTGCTTCAAAACTTGATAATCGGATGTACGCGAATTTCAGAGCGAAACTTGCAGTATACTTTGCTACAGACGTCCCACAAATAAAATCATACGGTTACGGTTTAAAGTCCAATAGTAAAAATGTATCGGCGGAAATATTACATGATAATACAGCGCTTGGCTCGTGCCGATACGACGTTTGATGCGCGATAAAAGTCGTCCTTATAACTTCGTCGTTTATGAGCCTCTTAACGATCAGGTAAGCGGTACCCTTACACTACACAATATTTAATCTTATGAAATACCTTTCATATGAGCACACGTGCATAAATTCCATGTCAATATTCTGGGGAAACAATCCTCACATGTAGGTGAACAAAAAAAGGTCATTGTGGACATACGTCCGAAAAATCACCATTTTGAACCTCTTCCTGCAGTGATGCGCACGCGACGTTTAATCCACCTCGATGGTAGAGCGGGAAATGTGTGCGTCCGATTCAATGGTTCGCACGACTAATCTGGTATGGTCCTGCCTACAGCTGCGACGGCGCTCCATAGCAACATGATCCTGCCCGCGCGCTATCAACCATGCGTCATGTATTGCGAACTGTAGCGCAGTAACGACTCGTTTTCGGACCTACTAACATTTTTTGTTCCTCTACATGTGAGGAGTGTTTCCCCAGAATATTAACATGGAATTTTGTAACATCTGTATAACTGGAAAGCATTCCAAACATACAACTTGCAGCGCGTCTGTTGATATTCAATTGCCCCAATGCTAACAAAAACATACCGACTTAGATTTAAAGCAGGCGCGTGCGTACTAAAAATAATTATTTGTTGTACTGTAATTATTTTTTTAATATACTGGGTACTAAATGCTCAACTCTACACACTAAGTACATAATTATTTTTAATTACTGATTTATGACTCGTCACACAGCTAAAAATAAATATCGTATAGGAGGATAATCGAATTTTCGAACACGGGCTAGTTTCACTCGGGTTGAATTTCGAACACCTTAAACTTGAAACACTACCCTCTTGAATTTTCATAAGCACCTTTATATTACATAAGCAAAATATATGGCGGGATATCAGGTTATGTTACTGTAAGGCAGGTAGAAACATTTCATATGTGTGGCTAAATCAATATTCCAATCTTAGTTACTTTCCTCTCGTTATTATTTTCCTCTTGTTTACAAACATCACAATAGTAATTTTTTTTTATTTTTCGCATTCTTGCTTCTGATTGGCTGTTGTCTTTGACGTCATCAGCGATATCGCCCGGACGGCAAGTCAGCCTCGTCGCTTGGCGATATGTTGCGCATCGCGAGCGATGTAACTGTGATTGGCTCGTTTGGTGTGACGTTATGTCACATCGCGTCGCTTCGCGCCGCGTCGCGTAATTGTGTGGAGGGCGTTACAAATCTGGCATAACTTTTGTGTATTTCGTTCATTCTGTGTGCGTATTTTCAAAATGGCGCCCATTTATATATTTAGCATAGTATCTCATATCTTAGGAAATATTTTTCAGAATTTCACCAAACCTGGTACACATACAATACATACAAAGCTGACTTGAATATTGTGCGTTTCGTTCATCATGTGTTGATATTTTTAAATAACTGCTATTTTTATATTTTTAGAATAGTAAAACATATCTCAGAACATAATTTTTCACCATTAAATCAAACTTGATACACATATACTGCATACAAACCTAATTTGACCTTGATATATTTCGTTCATCATTCTGTAATATTTTGAAGACGGCGGCTACTTTTAACTTTATGATAAAAAGACATCTCAGGAAATTTTTTCCCCCATTTATTTAACTGGTTACTGGTATATTACTTAGCAAGTTGACTTGTCTTTAGTATATTTAGTGTATCATACAATCAAATCAATTTTATAATTTAATATTTCTAAATAATGTAAACTATTTTAACTTCTACGTTCGTTACGCACCTTTTTGACGAAAGTAGGCTTATCAGTTTTGCTGGTAGTTTCTTGTTCTTTTTTATGCTAATTTTATCGTTGTTCTTTGTCTTTTTATGTAACTGTTGTATTTCTGCGACCCAGCAACATTCGCTGGCAATGACGTACATGCTAAAAAAAATGCTTCAGTTTGTCATGCACCCCACACCAAAAATCATTCAAATATCACATCAAAAGAAACACGCCAAATGTGTATGTTCTATTAGAGTTAGTTTTTTTAATATTAAGGGAATTAAAACTTTCTTTTACTTAATATTTGTTAAATGCTCATTTGTTTAAAAAATCTATCTTGCAGTGTATTAAGAATGAAAGTATTTCGGTCTGAAAGAATTTTAAAAAATTGACAAAACTAACTTGGTAAACTTTTGTATTAAATTACTTGTAACTGTATCCGTTATCAAAGGAATACCATGTAACACCTTTTATTCTTTCATGATATCAGTGCGATCAGTCAAAGCAGCTACGTAAAGAGTAACGTGTAACAGTAAATTTCACATCAAAATCATATATTAGTCAACATCAGTTGCTGTAATTTGTATTAAAAAAATACGACGAAGAGTTGTGAAAAATAACCGATATTTGACTAATAAAGGGTGAGTATATTGTATGGCAAAAAAGAAGACTGCACTGGCAATTTTATGATGGCAGAAGTACAAATGCACTAAATTTATGTAAACACTACACGTACACAAGCTTTGAATTTTTATAGTGATGTATTATTTAATTTAAAACATAAGGATTGTATTTTCTACAAACTTTAGTAGCATTGCAGAAATATTTTAAATAACAAATTCTTGGTCTGAAAATATGACAATTTTTAATGCACTGACTGATGAAGCAGAGAAATTCACTAGAAATTTTTGTCCCGGTTTACAGCACGGACAAATCAACGAAATGGTAAAACTGAACAAAATATTTTGTTTTAATTACTCTAAGAAAGTTTACAGTAAGCTTATAGTGATACAATTTTAAATAAACAACTATTCTATTACTATATAATATTTTTATTTTTTATATAAAACTGCTCTGATTATGTATAAAATTTCACTTAAAAGTTTCAGTACGTTAGTAAAGAATTATGAAACACCATTTAAATTGTTTAGGAAGCATGTAGTTTAATTGATTCTGAGGGAATTAAGTTTGTTCAATCAACACATTTACGTAGGTCTTAAGCTTGTCTCCAAATAAAGTAGCCACCCCATACACCTGTTTTGTAGCTTTCATTTGAGTTAATGATTAATAATTTTATATGGTTTCCATTACTCGCTTGGCCTTAACGTCGTAACTGCCGGTACTTGATAATTAATATTGATTTTAAAATATATGTATATTATTTTTAAATTATGGGATTGGAACTTAAAACAATAAGCATTTTTTCTTGTGCGACCTTAAAATGTGACAAAATTTCGTAGGCTTATCCTATCTAACTTCCCTTCATTCAACGAGGTAAATTTAACGCTAATCTTATGATAACCTGCTGTCATCGAATGTTGCAGACTGTTGCTGACTATAGCCGTAACGACTGTAACAAAAATATATATTATGCTACTTACAATATGCTTTAGTATATTCGGAGAGTTTAGCCTCGGTTCAGATAAAACATGTTCGATCATGGTGAGTACTGTACGCCTAGTTATTGGACCCGTAACACAACTGAAAAAGTATATGGACATCACGAATACAGATTTTTCGCAAGTATAACCGAGGATATAAGAATTGGTCTAAAAGCATCGAATACCGTGTTTTTAAATTAATTATGTATTTAATATACACAAACCCAATAATATTTGTAATTATTTGATAATCGATTCGAGTACTGACATTATTTCCGTTACCAGATGTTTTGTTTAGAAACACAGCATAGACCTAACACCAAATGTGTAATGGTCGTTGATGACACATGCATAAATCATTTTTCTATGTAACCAAGTAGGATAATATTACTTGTTTTCTCCACTAAATAATATATTTTTATAGAATTACTACATCAAATTAAATTTTGATTTTACAGTTTATTTCAAATATCTATTCATTTCACCAATCAGTTAATGTTAGTTTCGAATTGTAACGTTTACGGAACAGTGATATTTATTCGACAGCTATTTGTTTTTATGTTTATATTTTCTCCTTTTGTACTTGTAAGCATACCTAAACCTCTTGCAAGGTTTTAAGTGTTATACATATCAAAATGGACGAAGTACGTAGTGTCATGTGCTTAGTAATAGTATTTATTTATTTGTTTACCCACGTACTGTTCAGCTCTGGGCCGATTTACATTAAATAGGCCTACGTGTTTAATGAAACCACCATCGGAAAATGAAATTAAAAAAATCACACAAAACGTAAATTAAATCTAATATAACTAATAGTTACGTACATCTAAATCTAAAACAGCGTTTAATGGCTAATATAAACTCTTGTAACTAATCTGAATACAAGCCTAATAACCTTATTTATATTTCACCTAATGACAAATGTTCCCTTAAATGTAAAATAAAAATTTTTACACAGTCAAAAAGGATGTAATATAATTTTACTAATATAAGTTATCGAAGAAAACAATAACAAATTTGTGCAACATTGACATGTCCTAGTAACATCATCTTTGCAGGACAAAAAAGGATTGCCTTGAAAAAACAGCTTTTCAAAGAATTACTTTTATTTAAGAATTTTCAAAACTTGAAACTTGTTTCTAATTTTTTAATTTTCTTCATTGGACTTATGTTTCTTTCGATATTATTTTATTCCTGGCGGCCAATCATTCTACAGTTAGCTTTGCTATGTAAATAAACAACTTTTTGTAATAAGAACTTCTGTGAATTGGGACATTCAGTTTCGCTTTATCACGAGCTAGATGCATGTGGTTTGGTGTAAGCTCCCTTAACTTATTAAAATATACGCGAGTTGTCTGTACAGTTTTAATTTATCGGACAGTTTGGCTCGTTGTAAAAGTCTTTAGTGTTCCATATCCAACCAGCCAGATCGTTGCAAATACTCCGTTATGCGCTGCCTCAGGAAATTTGCTGAAGAAGTTAATTTATTTGTTAAAAAAAATACGAATGGCAATTATGTTTATTTCTTAATTTTGGTTGTGAAATTTGTTTTGTCATTAAAATGACGATAACTTATATACGCCACTATAAAAAAACTGTTAATTTTTACTACACTGTAGCTAGATTGCTGAGAGACAATGCAAGCAGTATTACTTTCATTTCACGTGTTTTAAAATCGAGTACAAAAAATAAAAGACAAGCGAAAACAAAGAAAAATGTAGGAAAACATTTAGTCCATTATATAACTATAAACATTTTGTTATTGTAAAGTTTTGTAAGCATAATATGATCAGGTTGTGTAGCGATTATTTTCCAAACCAGCATTTGAAAAAATAAAAGCTGTGACAAATAAAAAAACAGATAATTCATCATAACAATATTCAAAGAATACAAATAATATTAACAATAATTTGAAGCTAACTGAAGAAAAAATACAAACGATCTAATATTGAAATAATTAATTAACCGCCCAAACACAGCAGAATATATGTAGGAGAAATGTTAAAGAATCATCAGGATGTCGCGTCTCGTATTTCGCTGATAAGTCATTTAAATATTTCTTGTCCGTTCCTAAAGAGTTCTTACATGAAACTGAATTTATTAATGTTATATTTTATAGTTTTATGCTGACAAAAATCTGTATCTTCATCTGTATAAACTTGTTTAATTGTTTTATATTTATATTGTTTTACATAATACTTTAAACAGATTTGCAAACTTGAAAACTATTGGTATTTTATGCATAAAAAATATTTGTATAGGCGAGGGTTTAGCTAACAGAAAATAATCCTTCTATAAACTAGCGCAAATACATAAAATTATAAGTTATTTGAAGTAAAACATTAATTATAACATGAAAATAAATTACTCGCGAATAGTTACCAGCACATAAGCGGAAGGGGAAAAACTTTTAATTCTAATAGCCATTATATCACTGACAGTTGGCACCTGAAAAAAAAAAGTTTCTCTCTGTTTATTTTTAAACAGCATTTTTAGTTTTAATTACCATCCGCCAGCTGAAAGCGAGTTTTTTTTAAATTCAGTCCGGCGATTTTTACGACTGGAATACAGTTACAGTTCGATTTGAAATTCCCTCTTAAAATTTAAACTCGAGGAGGCCGGCATGTAGTTGAATGAAAATCCGAGAGATGGCAGCGGCGCGGACCTGTATCTCCTCCCATGTTTCAGCCTCCAGTTCCAGCGCCAGCCGCTGTTCATGTGGCGGCGCTAGCGTTGTCTTTCGAACACACACACGTTATAAGTGTAATTTTATATCATACACAGTCATCTGCTGAAACGTATGCTTTGAATAAAGAATTAGTATTTTGAATGTATCCGATAATCATAAGTAGAATTTAAAGAGATTTACACTATAAAATACTTTTAAGTATTGTGATTTAACAGAAGAACTTTTTTTTTCTATTACGTTGATTTAAATATAATCCTATACAATTCATTTATTTGTACTTAAGTTAATAATTAATTGTTTATACGTTTATTTAAAGTAATGCGATTAAAAAAAATTAGTTCCACTGCTTAAGCCATAATGCTTTAGTTTTTGATTTTGTAAATTAAATAGTTCGAAACCAATTCAGCTCACTTCCACGTTATCATCTTCTGCAGGCAAAATTTGCTTTATTTCTACCTCTCTATAAAAACGTACGCACTGCCAGTTGTCAATTTAGTTCACGCAAATGTGTTCATTAAAATACGTATTTAAGCAACATCAGTATTAAACCCACAAAGTATGTAAAGATTAGAAATACGTAAAAAAACGACTGAGTTAAAAATTTCCTTTTGATTGTAATTTTAGCATGAATTATGAGTTCAAAACATGTCGCTGAAGTCTCTGGAGCTGTGTGAATTTAATACTAAGTCATAATCAGCATGTATACACAGAAAACATTTGCAGTGCTCTCTAAGCTCAAGAGAGCCAAGATACTGTTTTCTTTTTTTAGAGTTTAATAGTGACTTTTTTACACTAACATTGTTTTGTTGCTTTGATCATTACCAGATTTACTATCGCGAATATAGCTTTCGGATTCAAAACGTAGCGAGAAGATCAAAAATACCCGTACCTATGAGGCCACGATAACTTAAATGTCCAACTGTATAAGAGTTAAGGCAGCGATTTTATATTATGTAATAAGTATTTGTAAACTGCATAAAAAAATTCGTGTGATTAACCAACCATTACACTGACTAACACAAAAAAACTTGCAACATAATTTCGTTGAGTAAAGTAAATAAATTGTGTGTTTTGTTAAATAAACTAAATAAATTTAAATTAGTTTGCCATGCTGTTCATTTTGTGAGGATTTAGTCAGGTAAAGTACGTATTGTAACTGTCACAGAAAAATATGTTTTATATGTATCCCGAGACCTACTGATGTTCCCATGATTGCGGAGTTATCAGTTGTTAGAACTTACTTAGGTAATCTGATTAGGCTCACCTCTCTGAGACTACGAGCATAGATCAATTCCGAGACAATAGCTGAATATTTTATTTCTATCTACTTACGTCCGCATTCATCAAAGCAATTCTACATGTTTAGAAAACGGACAAGATTAATCCTGGAAATTTAATACTGTCTTGCAAGAAGGTAACCTTGACTCATAATGGAACCTTCTTGAAGTGAAAACTAACATTATTATCTTTGTCGGTAATTAGCTTTTCACAGTGGTTAGCCAATTAATATAGAAACTAACAATACCATGAAAAGCTTGGAATTGTGAACACATGTTTGTCATTTAATTTTTTTTTGTATTTTTGTAGTCTTTCTTACAGTCAAATCTACACGGTACAAAAAAACTTGTACTTTTACAAAAATTCCTTGAAAACAATTTTTTTCTTTACAAAAGCATTGCAAACTTTACCGAAATTGCTTGTATGTATACAAATATGCTTTTATATTTGCAAATGTTTTTATATGTTTATCAATAATAATTGTATATTTTCAAATATTTTTGTACGTTTTACAACAATTGTTTGAAGTGTCACAATTTTTTTTGGCAACCAGCTTCTAAGAACATTTTTTGTAGAAGTACGAAGCATGTTGTAAAATGTGACAGGCATTTGAAGGTTTTGTTTCTCATGAAACACTCTACTCATGTCATAAAAATACATCCTACTTGTTCCCACAGGAATTTTGAATAATTTAGACTACTTTCATGACCTGCGACAGTCTTGTGCCTCGACTGATAAATGTTCTGATATTAGTTTACAACCTTATTCTTGTAGAATTACTTTTTTTCCCTGTAGGTGCATTTATGTAATACTAAACGTCAAGTTAAAGGCAGCGTGTTTTAGAACTGTATTCATAAGTAGCTTGATATACTGTTCTTAAAGAACTTCGAAACTGCAACACAACCTTTTGTAAGTTTAATGCTCTATGGACCGTTAGCAGTATTTCTTTATTGTATATTTACCTAAAATACAATTCAGCAACAATAAATTACATATAATGATAATTTTATAAAATAAAACCATCACATCATGCACTTTCACAATGACGGCGCGTCTAAGTCAAAATAAATAAATGTTTTCTGCATTTACAGTTGGCAGAAAAACTCACAGAAGTTATATAATTAGTCCCCAGAGGATGCAGGTGCAATGCAATTAGGAAACACACAAATCACACGCAGATATGTGTTTGCGTTTTAAAAATGTCGAGATTACGAAAAATGTCCTTATATTCACAGTTAAAAAAAATTAAAACATTTGATTGAGTAACAGTAGACATTTCAAGAACTTCTTATTATCTGTGATAGCAATGAATTATTTTATTTCTCTAGGCGCTTTTGAATACTCACCCGCTGGAGTAGGGTAAGTTATCTCAGTTATGTGACCAGATTCTATCAGAAGGCTCTTGATGAACGCCTGTAATGCTGTTCAGAATTTAAAGATGGTAAGAGTAAAAAAAGTACATGTTTTGTACTAATAAATATTTAACTAAATGCTGTGTCCGTAGTTACACGTTATATTATTTTATACATAAACATAATATTAGTCTCGTCCTTATTTCTTCGATATTTTGAACAAAATGTATTCGGTTTCTCTTCGTCGTGGTTTTTGTTGTGTGTTCTGTTTGTAGATTTTTTCGCGTCAAATGACGACTTTCTTCTGTTAACCGCCACTTACCATGTATTCCGGCAGTATAAGTGAGGGTTGATTGAAAGACCATCAAGTACGACTAAAATTTCAAACACGGTAAATTTTCGCTCGGGTGAATTTTCTAACTCCTTTAAAAATTAAATATTGGCTGACTTACCCTACCCTCGTAAAATTAATGATAATAACAAAACTCATGAAAGTTTTTACGATGAATAAGCACAGAAAACTGTAAAATTTCGATTTCGACGTGCCATTATCAAAATAATAATTAATTAGACGAAAATGTCATCGAAAAGCAATGTCTACATAAGTTTGGCAGTATTCGATGATTGAATTTTTTGCTGCTGAATGCCTTACGTAACAACGTTAACGCACAAGAAAAAAGTTAGTTTACTTCAAAATGCCATTGTTATCTGCTGTATATGGAGGGATACAGAAAGAGACGGAGAACTTGTGTGAGCGTGCATGCTTGTGTTGCGTGTGTGCTAGGGTACAAAGTGACTCACTTATATAGTATCCATTATCGTTGAGCCACTTCGACGTTAAGTGCGGGTGTGTGTCGGAGTATACAACATGGTCATGTGTGATCAGGGATCTGGCCATACTCTAGCCTGTTATATAACTGATGGTTGATTCAGCAGCGTGGTACGATTCTAGACATTGAGAAGCAGGTAAAATTTTTGTCGGCATTCATTATGTCATACGGGTGGTTCTAGTCGACGATCGAGCGCTGTTTACACAGTAATGCTTAAAAAACTGACCTTTCTTACTGTTGAGTATCCTTTCGCCACCCACACAGAATAAACGGTTTTGGAGTGGCTACAAAATATTTTCTCAATTTAGGCTCTACACTGAAAAAATACTTATTAATCACAACAAAATATTGTCATAATGGACTTTACCAAATTATTTTGTAGTGACCACTAAATATTTTTGCTGTCATCTATAACGATTTTCAGTGACTACAAAAAAAAATTGTAACCCGTTCAAAATTATTTCGTGAGGTCCATATTGACAAAACATTTTGTAGCCACCACAAAACCGTTTTTTTTTTCTGTGTACAAAATAATTTTGAGGTGAAAATATCAAATATTTTTCAGTGCCCACTTTTTTTGTGGTTAAGTTTATTATTTTTGTAATAACCAATAGGGAAACATCTCATTGAACACTGCAAAATATTTGGTGTTCACCACAAAAATATTTTTCAAGGACTTAACTGACAAAATATTTTGTAGTCACTGTAAAACAGTATTTTCTGTACATTATAATTCGATAAAGTGACCGTTCGATACTGTTACTAACGTAAACATTGCACATCTTCTCTACTCATGTGTATGCAGGTATGTATATATATATATATATTGTAACATAGCAATTGATTATTTGTATATATCCGCATGATTTGTTTATGTTTAGGAATATTGACGTTTGTTTGTCTATGTATACTTAAGTATCTTTGGCCGTAGACACCTCGAGCCGTGTTATTTTATTACGTGTTCCTGGTTTTGTAATTTATATTGTAATAGAATTTATCAGTGGTAATGGTCTCCAGGTTTC
>PNEQ01088494.1:0-25416 GCA_003012365.1 Medauroidea extradentata | reverse complement strand
TGAGCTGGCGCCACCTCCCAGTCACATGCGCCACCAGCCGCTCACAGTAGACGTGCACGATGTGGTCGACCAAGGATGAGGTATCGGTGTCATGGAACAGGGGGGGTGACATCAGCGGGCAGGATGCAGTAGTGTCTGAGCTGGCGCCACCTCCCAGTCACATGCGCCACCAGCCGCTCACAGTAGACGTGCACGGTGTGGTCGACCAAGGATGGGGTATCGGTGTCATGGAACAGGGGTGGTGACATCAGCGGGCAGGATGCAGTAGTGTCTGAGCTGGCGCCACCTGCCAGTCACATGTGCCACCAGCAGCTCACAGTAGATGTGCACGGTGTGGTCGACCAAGGATCGGGTATCGGTGTCACGGAACAGGGGTGGTGACATCAGACGGCAGGATGCAGTAGTGTCTGAGCTGGCGCCACCTCCCAGTCACATGCGCCACCAGCCGCTCACAGTAGACATGCACGGTGTGGTCGACTAAGGATCGGGTATCGGTGTCAAGGAACAGGGGTGATGACATCAGCGGGCAGGATGCAGTAGTGTCTGAGCTGGCGCCAACTCCCAGTCACATGCGCCACCAGCCGCTCACAGTAGACGTGCACGGTTTGGTCGACTAAAGATCGGGTATCGGTGTCACGGAACAGGGGTGGTGACATCAGCAGGCAGGCCACAGCGGCGCCTCAGCTGGCGCCACCTCCCAGTCACGCGCGCCACCAGCTGTTCACGGTAGCGATGCGCGGTACGGTCGACCAAGGATGGTGTATTGGTGCAGTTGTCTCCGCCGAATTCGCAGACGCGGTAGTGGTGCATTATGGCGGCTTCGGGTTTCATGTTGATAGTGCGGCGACCTGGTGTCAGCTCCCATGGGAAGTGGTTGCCCACCTCTAGTACATGCTCTGCCCTGCACAAGTACTTGGAGCGGTTTCTGGGAGGATACAGCCACACCGACCTCCGCGTCTTGCGTAATGTAGTCAGGCTCCTCTCCAAGTTATCTTCAACCTCCAGCATCGCCGTGTCGTCCTCCCACTGTAGGTAGAAGAACGTGTTTTGGAACAAGTAGCAGCTGGCATCCGTGTCTTCCTGGTCGTTTTGCCACCTGCGAAAATTATGTCAATGGAAAACGTGACACGAAAATGAGACATCAGTGTTGTACATGACATTTAAATAGTAAAAGTAGTTGTTTGTATTGTCTAAATTAAGATGTTCTATAGACACTTCACTGAAAGTGAGGCTACAAACAGGTAATACAATCATTAGTTACATTTATCATAATTATCTCCGTAGCCATGTCTTTGTGCACCACTCAATACCTATGTAATAAATAGAGGAGTAGCCTTCCCGGAATAATCCAAATACAGTATTGGGACACCTGAACGATGATAGCCAGTAGAAACGATGAACGTTTTCGCAATTTTTTTTTAAAAATCACTCTTATGTTCAGGAAATACTGGAAGTAAATTTTTAGAACGATTTATCGTAGAAGTATATTTCGCCTGGCTGTGCAATATGCAGGGCATTTTAAAAACGGTTAACAAACCTAAAAAAAATTGTCAAAAAGATAAGATTTAAATTTTATATGGATTAGGAATGCTCATAATTTGTAACACTAAAAAATGTGTAATTTAACTTTTATCGTGTTTAAAAGATATAAAACTGTTTATTTTTGGTAAAATAAAAGGCACATTTCCGTTATGAATACTTCAAAAATATCGCTTTGCGAGAGAAAATTGTAACTTAATATTTTACAATAATTCCTTTGCTAGTATGTAAGAAAATATAAATACATTCATTTACGATAAATTTAACATTTATTTTATGTATATGTGTTTCCTTCATAAATGTTTTTAATATAAATAAGTTAAAAAAAAGTTCGTAAATTGTTTAAGATAAACAAACTAATATTTCCAGGCAGCCACTCTTTAAGAATCTTGGGTGGAGTGATCAAGAGAAATACATTATTAAAAGGGATGGCGACGAGCTATTTCTTTTTTCAATACGAGACCAATTTTGATTGTCATTATGTGGACAAATAGCGATCAAGAATGAAAATGTATCGCTGCTAGTGCATGTCTCACATTAAGTAATCGGTGTAATTCAGAAGGAAATAAATTCATGAACTTTGTGAGCGTAGCTAGATAATTAACATACTATTTTGTACACGTTGTTTACAGCAAGTGTCCACCGTTGCCTGTGCGCTGGGAACAACAAAACACACATGTATGCAGTATTGCCTATGCTGTAGGCTTTGTAACGTTACGCCGAAATCTTAAGTACGTTTTCAACAAAAACGATAGGTCCTAGACAGTTGAAACAAGAGGATAATTTTTGTTACATAAGTCACGTAGCCAAATGAGCCTCCATCAAATGTTCGAATTTCCTGACGCTACAAAAGTTGTATGTAAGTAGAGGGTGGCCACCCCTGTTATTTTCGTAAGGGCCGAATGTATTTCCCAGAATTTGATATGGATTAGAAGACCCCAACAACATAAAACCATCTTCATAGTATTGTCCTGCCAACTCACCTAGTTTACTATTTGTTGGAAAGTTGCTGTTTAAATTTATAATTTCATAGGCTTATTTCTTCTTCAGTACTAAACTTATACACAAAGTGTTCTTTATATTTTCTGCTAATTTTTTAAATTTTTAACAAGGAATCACCTGCCGAAGTTTGTCAGTGTTCGAAAATATCCTGCATATGTAGGTTCGACTGGTACTGAGTCCCACTGAATATAATTTAATATGTATATCGCTACCTTTTCTAGCGCCACAGCTGTAAGGTAGACAGCGCCGTTAAAGTAAGTAGACTTCACGTCTCGTCAACAGAGAGGTCATTAAAAAGGGCGACAAGGTAAATCAGCCACAACCGAGCCCTAAAGTTAAAGGTATGGGTACACATTCACTAAGGGTTTGGGTTGCAATATATTAAAATATATACCGATGAGGGCTCTATATGATTTAAACATCGCCTAAACCTCATTTACACTTTTGAGAATACCGACATTTCAGCCAGTATCACTCATCATGCTCAAATTTTAACCTCCTCTTTCTGATTCGAGATTTTAGCAAGATAAGTCTGAAAAATGTACGGTACCTTAACCGAAACACTCATATTCTAATAAATAAAGTATTATTATGAAACACATCCCCTGCCATTTAATTAAAACAGTATAACTCTTAGCAACCATTATGTACAGAACTACACACAAAAGCGTAAACTGTAACGCTTCTATTAAGACGTTTTGAGTAACTCCTTTGACTATTCCGTTATAATACAAAAATTAGTACTTCTTCTGCATGAAGTTATGCGGCCTCTTACGCGGTGACGCTGTAAGGGCATTGAATTTTTCTCTATCTTTCTTCAATTAAATATTTCAGCAATATTTACTTGAACATATTATATTAGAGGCTTAGATAACTACCTTAACTGGATTAATGCAAGTTATGTTTGAATAAGTATTTGTAGGAAGTGTGGCCTACATTCAAACGGATGCCTCTATAATTCTATCTTACGAATCAGGTTGGTATTTTTCCAGATATAGTAGTCCAATGAACTGTTATTGAACATTTTGAGAGGAATGAAATATTTCTAATAATCGGGTTGTATTTTAAAAAAAACATAGGAGCATAGTTCAATGTACGTTTAATGTTAATATACAGAATGCAAGTAAATTAACTGGCCAAGCTTCGAGTGGTGATTACATTTTCCTTATCAAAAAGAAGTGGAAGAAAAGTATTTTAGCTCTGAGAAAATGTTCAAATAACTTTTCGCATACGTTCTATTTCCTCGAACACTAATTATTTTATTTGAGCATCGACAAAGTGTAAATGCATTTTTAAATACGTTAGGCTTTTCATCGAATAATGACAACTTTGGTACAAATTGTGTGTACATTTTCTGGAAGAGGATCAGAAGATTTTTAATTTTGACTCTCTGTTGCTAGACAAGTTGGGTATAATTTGTTGTAATACTTTTCAATCGGTGTTTTGACTTGAATTATTTGTACTCACAGTAGGGGTTATTTATATATATATATATATATATATATATATATATATATATATATATATATATATATAAACACTTACACACAAGGAGCGTGATTGCAGCATGGGAGCGTGTTGTCTCTAAGGGCGACTCTTGCTGTCTCATTAGGCCATAGTCAATTCCTCTCCTAGTTCTTGTCATTGTGTCAAGATATGTGTCACAGTCTGTACGTAACTCGCTGCAGATGAGACGTAGAAGCTAACTTAAGAATGTATGGTAGATAAATAAACGCTAGAAGCAACTTATTAAAACTTTTTGAAAGTCGATATGGAAAGAGTACAAAATCAACATTCATCTACAATGATATTAGCCAAGTTCATGAGATAACATTTACCCAGAAAGTTCTATTTGTTAAGCGTAATCTGTTGCGCTGCCATTAAATGTACGAGATTTTGGTATCAGGGATTGTTCTTCAGAAATACGTTACTCGAGAAAAATTATTTATGTCCATACATTTTGTAAAACCTTTTGTTTAAGGCTACTGTTTTTTTTTTTTTTTTTTTTTTGAAATTGACTTTGATAAACCTGCAATTTTAAACTGATGTTTTTAAACGTTTGAAACATGAAGGTAATGGGGAAAGACAATGGTAGCCTATTTTTCATAAATACTTGGGTTTTGTGTAGGAACACACTTGTAATTTCATATGTACTGTATATTCCGATATAATGTATTGAACAATATGACCACAAATGGCAGCACAGTGCTGCAGTGACTATATTACAGGCCTCGGTTTCGTAGTTTATTACACCAATTAAATACTCATATATTTACTATTTTTTATTATTGTGTAGTTGCTTATTTTTCATTGATTGTATACTATAGTAACTTAAACCATAATTTATGAACAATTGTTATTTTGATGTAATGTATTTGTCGAATCGTACTTTATCTTTAAACGTGCATAATTCAGTAGTGATACATAGTAGGTTACCATTGTTTCTCCCCATCTCCATATGTATAGGTCGTTCGGGATAAAGTGAGCACTAAAAATTTCACCTTTGAAAAATATCACTATTCGTTACTGCACATAAATCAATATTAACTGTAGTCTCCTCACTACTTGTATGGTTGGCAGCGAGATTACGTAATATGACTCCGTGGATTTTCCTATTTCAATACAAAAGTACTGAAACAAAGTCAGCCGAAATCGACATAATTGTATTGTATATAATTTTTAAATGTTTTTTTATCAAGCTATGTAGTAACCAACCGACTACACAATATATATTTCATGCGCAAACATCAACTACCGTGTCCAGAGAGGTTAGACATTTCCAGAAAGATACGAATTGGCTGAAAGTATATATTCAGCAGGGCTTTCTTTAGTGCTCACTTTATGCCTAACCGCCTATACCATGCCTTCTTAACGAAGACGCACTTACTTGATGAGGTCCTGGAGTGTGTCGTTGTAGCGAGGCATGATGTACTCGTCAAGGTCAACCAGAACCACGTACGAGTAGCGGTACATGCTGCGGTACAGACAGTCGTTGAGCGCCGCGAACAATCCCTCTGTGCGGATCTCCTTCTGCGACACCATGTTGAGTTGCCAGGGGAACATGGTGACTGTACCACGCGACATGTAGTCCTCTAGTATACATGCTACTTCCGGTCCTATTGTGTGGTTGTACAGTGTGAAGTGGTGGATGCCAAGTAGGCTGTATAGCTCCAGGAACTCCAGCATCTGTAGCGGCTGTATGCACATACACACGTCACACTTGTTAGTACTGGATACATTACGATACACTAGAACTACTTTACTTGCACTTATTACTGTCAATTACATATTTCAAACTAAGACATTGGAAAAATAACTATTGTAAGACCTTCTATTGATAGATATCGATCAACCCGAATACAGTTTTCAACAACCGCGTGTTTTTTACTACTAAATGGTTCCTCACTACGGATAATATGTTTTTGATTCTTTGAGCCAGTACTTCTGTATTAAATGAGCTCGTCACAGAGACGTTAATCCCAACCTCCTGACCTAACTCTTACATATTGATTTTGCATGCTTCCAATATTGGTTAGTTAACCAGTAGTGTATATATAACGTATCAGTATACGCACAGAGTAATTTATGACAGAGGACAAAAATTTAAAGTGTTAAAAAATAATTTTACTATCAATATCGGCTATGTTGGCAACACACGCAGACTGACTTTCATATCGAAATAAGAAAAACAACTAAGGTGTTAAAACACCAATACATATATTAGCTATTTACTTTGGATAAAAAATATAAAAATTTTAGTTTAAATTCGCAATTTATATTGCGTTATGCAAGATATAAAACTATTTTTTACATCAATTTCTGTCCAAACCATTTTTTTTAAGTTTGTGACTATGTCAAAATATGTGTAGTTTTGAGCAAGAACATTTCCAAAGTCATGTCCGAAATTTTGGTAAATGGATAATCACGTCTACTGGTACCTAATTTACGTAGACGAGTAAGCCAGTACAGTGCATTTCTGTAACTCACAAGAACACAATTTACTTTGATTTTAAATGTGTGATGAATAATCGCTTACGTAACATTATTGGTGCAATCGGTAAACACAAGTCTGAAATAGAATATTATCCCGTTTAAGTGTTAGCTAGTACAATAGGAAGAACAAATCAAATTATGGTACCAGGAAAGAAACAGTAAACATCTGGGAATCTCCATAATAGACTATATAGGTTCATAAAAGCACGAAAACATGCTATACACTATCCACCTAAATTTAATATGAAGGGAGTTATGAGCCCCCAAATATCAAACTTGAAAACCGTATTTTCCCAAAAAATCGGAAACTAATTGACATAACAATACAATATTTTGAGCATTGCTTAATGCTATTTGGATCTTCAAACCAGCAGCAAAGTCTGGTTGAAACCTTCCTCCCTTATGAAAATAACGGAGGGTGGCTACCCTCTAATTGCATTCAACTTTGTCAACGTCAGGATATGTGAACAATTTAAGACGGTGTATTGTGTAATAAGACATGTGTGACGAAAAATGTCCTCTTGTTGCAACTGTCTAGGACCTATCGTTTTCGTGTAAAACGCACACAAAAGGTTCGATTGCTCCTACAGAGGGCCAGGAAGGAACTGTTGGAAACGGAGGTTCTGTATTGTTTGAGACGTACGGCATAAGAGTGTGAACATGAGTAAACATTTCTGTAACTAACAGTTGTATTATTGTTCACATATTATTTTGCAGAGTATTTCCTGTAACATTGTTATTATTCCGATACCTTGCATAAATGCCATTTACATACTGCGTCAATTTGTGATTCATTATGTTCGTACTTGTCTGAAAAATGACACACTACTTGACATAAACAAACAGTATCTTCAGCATTGCTCATTGGGTCTTCAACCCTACCGCAATAGCTGGTTGATATCTACCAGCCTTACCACAATACGTAGTAGGGGTGGCTACCCTCTAATGGCATAGAACGTTGTTACCATCGGGATATTTGAACATTTGAAGTTGATTTATTAAGAAATTAGGCATTCATAAGACATACTACAACAACAAAAAAGTATTGTACCAGAATGAAAGAAAAAACTATCCCCCGTGTAGTTCTGGTGTATTAGAGAAAATCATAGTATATGATACGCGAGGTATTGGGCATCAAGACAATAAAATAGCGTTGCTTAGTTAAATAACTATGGTACGGCACACGTACATGCCTGTGCAGTGTTGCCAGCTGGAATAGCAGGAACGAAATTATTGAATAAAAGGGTTTAATTTCAATAATGTAAATATTCTTGTGCGTGTAATCTGTTTATGGAAAAGCGCGCCTTTAAGAAAATGCCCTGTACTATTTTTCCTTTCAAAAAATTTCTGCAATTTCTGTACTGTCCGCATTCTGTTAATATAACCATACGAGTGTGACCAACACTATATATATATATATATATATATATATATATAGAGAGAGAGAGAGAGAGAGAGAGAGAGAGAGAGAGAGAGAGAGAGATAGGAGAAAGAGTCGTTAAGATAAGCTAATCTGGCGTGCAACATTGGACAAAATTACAAGAAAATGCCATTAAAAAACGCAATTTCATATACACGTAAATTTATTCGCAAGCAACCACTGAAGATAACGTTACATAAAGTACACCCTATCATACATTAACACCGACACAATCTTGTATTTTATAATGGTTCACATAGCTGAAATTAAAAAAAAAAAAAATAATTGGACAGTTTCAAGAAAATACAAAAATTAATATCTGTGTAATTACATCAATCTTGAAGTATCTCAATGGCGCTTTTCTGTGGCAGTTATTCAAATTATGATATTATTGTAGTTTTACTGATATTGTACAAGCACATTACAGTACAATTGGTATTTGTTATGCTATTACAGGTAAACTATAACAATTTTAATGTATAAATTGGCGAAAAACTTCATTTTTTTTATGTCTGGTAGTTCAGTACTGTTTCGTACTGTAATAAAATACGCATTATTTTATATTTGCACTGAATATTTTTGAACTTATGATGACATCATTCAGTAATAAAATTTTTATTTTGCTTTGCACGAAATGGTACGATAAAAACCTTACAGACATGCGATTTCATATGGCATGTAAATAATAATAACGCAAAAATTAAAAAAAAAAATAAATAAAAGAGTTTGCCTTGGTGGTAAGTTATAATCCTGTTGTTTCCATTGATCTCGTAAGTTCCGTTATAGGTCGTTCATGATAAAGTGAGCGCTAAAAATTATACCTTTGAAAAATATCAGTAGCCGTTACTGCAATTAAATCATCATAATAGTTTCCTTACTGCTTGTACGATTGACAGCGAAATTACGCAATACAGTTCCGTGTATAATTCAATTTAAATAAAGCAATACTGAAACAAAATCAACCGAAATCGACATAGTTGTATTTTATATAACTGATAAGTTTTTTTTTACTAAACGGTACAGATTTCCACTGAGTGCACAATCTTACTCGCGCAAACATCAAGTGACGTGTCCAGAGAAGTTAGACATTTCCCGTCGTTAGCCGTTACGCGCGTAAAGATACGAATTGTCTGTAAATAGAACTTTGGCAGGGTTTTTTTAATTGCTCAATTTTCCCAACCCGGCTTTAGAAGTGTGGATGCCTGGGAGTTAGGCAGCCTGAAACACTGTCGTGCATGACGTGTCAGTTTCTTAAGACCACGGGTCCATATTTATGCAATTTTAGTAAGTTTTATTGTTTAAATCCTGAAAATGAGCAGATGTAAAACATTTTCATAGAAATGTTGGATATTGTTTATACTACGTAGCTTGATATTTTATAAAACATACGTTCTTATAATTTTGGCTGATTATTGCCTTCAAGAAAATTTAATTAACTCAATAATTTAGCAAAATTAAAAAAATGTATGTTCTGATAAATTTAGACTACGTAGTACGAAAAATTTCCAATATTTCTACGTAACAGTTATGGGATATTTACTTCCTTTCATGATTTAACAATATAAACTCTCAATAACAGTTTAAATAGGAACCCACGTTCTTAAAATGCGATCTAGTGTGTTCGAAAATACTTTTTCCTTCTATTTTTAATATCCGTTATGTGCCCATTGTGTCAATGTACGAAAAGAAAATACACTTCAAACGATGACAGAAAGGTAGTTTTAAAGTATCACTTCAATTAGTAAAATCATTTCGGAGCCCCTCAAAATGGCTAAAAACTGCTTATTCAACCTGTTACATCTAAAAAATTATTCACGGGATTAGTGTTAAAATACACTAGAAACATGTAATGCACTTTGCGTAAAACTTTTCAGCAATAAAAATATGGGGTCACGCCGGTCACGACTGAAAGTGTCAAATCAAGCGAGTGATATACGATACCGCTGCACGCCGTTTCAGTGTCTTGCTGTAGAGGTGATACCGCACCAGATGAGCCGGTCAACACCACCCTTGGCGCCGTGCCTCACTCACACAAACACACGGCCAGTAGGCGGGCACCTTAATGTCGTTTGCTTTTCATTTTACGGTGCATTTCCAATATTCACTCATGACTCACATTAGGCCCAGTTTTGAGTATACGTTTCCTTAATTAATTCTCCTTAGGATTGCACTCCTGCTTGGTCAGTATGTACTAACTATATATACTGTATAATACATTACGCCTAGTACACACTGTCCTTAAGTCTCTACTCAATTACTTACTAAATTCTGTTCATAAATTTTGGTTGCGATTTTATACCAGAATTATCCAGCAAAACTTATGCGTTGTGTACACGCTGTATAAGTTAACTAGCATGTTTCGGTACATAAAGAAGAAAAATATATTTGTGATGTTGGTTGCTATATTCCATAAAGTGTAACTGTTAAATTCCCGAAAACTATTTCACAAATAAGTCAAACAATTTTGTATTATTTAGGTTTTGAAATCTCCGACGGTCGTTTTTTCAGTAGGAAAAAATAGTTTTATTTCTATTCAAAGCATATTGACAACCCTACTTGCGTACTTCGCATGCGCGGTGGCTGAAAATGTGCGTTGCTCATGCATGTGACTATACACTACGATGAAAAATAGGACTGGCTCTATCTGTGAAATTAAGTAGGAAATTCTGTCTGGAACAAGCGTAGTTGCGGTACACACTAGCGCAGTGTTACTTGCACTGAATTTGGTACGGAATTCTATACTGAATATGGATAGTGTGTACCGTGCTTTAACGTACAGGAAGTAAGGTTATGTTGTGGCGAGGAGACTGCACCTTGTTGAAGCCGTAGTGTAGTGGCTTGACACAGACGTTCATACCCAGGGTGTGCGCACCCAGGCCTGGTTCACTGTGCACCAGCAGGTGGTTCCTTGCCTCAGCCTTTCGTCCGCTCACCACCGACACCGACTGTGGGGCAGTCTGGTTCTTCCACAGCGGACACAGCACGAAGCACGCACTGTACTTCAGCCTCCAGTTCTCGCGTATCACCTGCGCACCACACACGCACACACACGCATATACATATATGCGGTTCGGGATAAGGTCAGAGCTCAAAAAAGTCCTGCTAAAGTTCTGCTTTCAGCCGATTTGTATCTTCCCACTGGTAACGACTAACGACAGCATGTCCAACCTTTTGTTTGCGCGTGCAAGATAAGCTGTGCAGTCGGTAGAAACATATTTAGGTAGTTTGATAAAAACAGTTCTTTAATTATATAAAATACTATTATGTTTATTTCTGTTTATTTTGTTCCAGTATTGTTGTACTTAAGTAGGAGAATACACTTAACTCTATTGGTAGAGATGATGGTTTATCGCGGGAAAACTTGACTGTTTGCTGGGTTTCAAAGCACGGTCAGCTTATCAAAAGCTCGCTGGCTTTTCCCTGTACGTGAAGCTGTTGCCCTATTTGACAGAGCTAATAAGAATCCAGATAATGTAATATGTTATGTCTGTTATTGGTCTGCAGACAGCTACGCTGTGTCAGAGGTACTTTACCCAATCATAGATGTTACAAGAAACCACAGTGTTTTCAAGGGTACGTTGGCACAAAACACGCGATATACCGCCATCTCTATCTATTGGGTAATTTCGCTGCCTACCATACAAACAGTAAGGCAACTACAGTTCATGTTCAATTATATGAAATAACGGCAAGTGATATTTTTCAAAGGTTAAATTTTTAGTTCTCGCTTATCAAAAACGACCTGTAAGCAATACTGCCACAATTTAAAAAAATTGTTTGGAAATTGTCACATTTGAAGATTTCAATTTGCAGCTGTGTACATTTAGTAATGGAAGTGCTCAAATGCTTCACCAACAGCGTAATTTTTTAACTCGTTTACGTACAAATACCATTCTATTATGGCTTGGCAGTTAAATATATCACAAACCAAATGCAAAACTACTACATTAATGATTCTGGCACCCTCTTACTAATCATAAAAAAGTATAAAACAACCCAAAATATGGTTTGTTGGTTTAGCATTTAATGTCTAGTTGGAATGACAAAGTGCCACTTTTATAGATGTAGAGTGTTGTGCCACAACTTTAAGAAAGGAATATTGTCACATTTCAACATGTGGCAGTTTTGGATTATAGAACTTCTTGCAATCGAACCACAGTATGTAATGAAGTGGTATTGTTTTGCCCAACCTTAAAATTAAAACAACAGTAAAAAAGCGACACATCGGAAATAACACATAGAAATTAAATTTAAAATGTTAATTAACCCCGACTGTAAATTGATGAAGAGTTGGGAATCTTGCAAATTCCAGATGGTGTTGCAGCATCAGGTCAAGGTGAACATGTTATTGTAATATTATTGAATTCACAGGATACAAAATTCGAATCGGTCAGTCCAATAGAAGTAGCTCACATCCCTTCAACAACTAGAAAAGAGCCGATGATCATCAAACGCCTGAACATATATTCATAAATTATAGCTAAGAACCATCTCGATCACGTCAGCTTTAAAAAAAACTCATCAAAATCGGTTCATTCCTTTAGGAGCTACAATGCCACAGACAGACACGCAGACACACAGAAAGACACGTCAAACTTATAACACCCTTTTTTTTTTTGCGTCGGGGGTTAAAAATGGAAATACTAAGATTGACAGTTGAAGCAGTTTTTCACAAGGTAAGAAAGAGGCCAATCTCTGAACTTGAAAATAGGTTCAACACAAATTCGACCAATTTTGAGTTGTGGCGGTATTGTTTTAGGTGTGTATGCATACACATTACACACAGCAACATCGTCTGTGCTACAGCTTTCGTGAACTGTCCCACTAACAAGAACAATTATCTCACATTTCTGTAGACAACGTTTTTTGTGATCTGTTGTGAATAATCGTATGGTTTTCTAAGATATTTTATGCCCCTAACGTAATTTCATCTTCGCTCGATCATTCAGTAAATTAAGACATTGTTTACAAGAGTAAAATATTCTAATTTAGTTTTAACATAATTAACCAGCTGTCAAAGAAAGTGCACATATTCGTAGAATATACGGTAACAATATGCGCGCTCTAAAAAAATTCATAATACAAAACACTTTCAAATAAATGTATCCCACAATAAAAAACTGAATTCATTGTTTACGCAACAAGAGCATATATCAAAGTAGCAACTTTACTTATCACTGCTAGTACAAATAATAAAAACTGTCTTTACAGCAAAAGGAAATTACTACAGTGAAAGTAACAACATTGAGTGATTTGAAGGCATATTTGTGACTACACCGATAAAAAACTTGTATAACGTTATCGTTCAAATGAGGTTACGGTTTAAAAAAATACAAAAATTTCTATCTGTGTAGATACAAAGAAATTTTAAAATATCTATCTGTGTAGATACAAATAAATTTTAAAATATCTCAATGGTACTTTTGTTTCTAACATATATTTAAAAACGCAAGGCATTCAATTGCACTTCGTTGTGGCTTTGGTTATGTCTGTTGTTAAAAAATTGTTTGCGCCTAATGGCGAATTTAATCTGCTATCTCTGTCACTTACTCCAATCCACAGCGCGGCAAGTGAGAAGTCAATAGAACGATCGAGAGGTCGTCAGCTAAAATTTCGGACACGGATAAATTTCACTAGGGTACATTTTTGTACACCGTAAACTTGATATTTTGGCTGATCTAACCACCCTCGTGAATTTTCGTAAGTACCTAATGTAATGAAAAAAAAAAGTCTACGTTCTACTGCTTAAGTTTTAACGGTTAAGAGGGCATTGTACATAATTCAACGCTAAAAGCAGTAATCTATAACTGTAGGTTTCTTGAAGCCAATTCGCTGAAATTAAACAATAGCAATCCTAGACAATAGTTTTACCAACGTTTTAAACAAAATTGTTTCCAGTGTTA
This sequence comes from Medauroidea extradentata, assembly GCA_003012365.1. Lineage (NCBI taxonomy): Eukaryota > Metazoa > Arthropoda > Insecta > Phasmatodea > Phasmatidae > Medauroidea > Medauroidea extradentata. The sequence continues at coordinate 11,559 of PNEQ01088494.1, read as the reverse complement.
ACGAACTTCTGAAGCACAATCTCTGCCGCCGGTACCTCGTGCATTTAACTGCGGCGCAAGAGATCATGCGTAACGGATTAGTAATTTTGGATAAATATTTACTCATAAAGTTGGCAAATACTTTTATCTAGGATTGTCATTATCCATATTGACTCCGAAAAAAAGTGTAGAAATGAATTGATGTTTTCGGCGTGTATTTATCTACCACGCACTCTTAAAGTTTAGTGTAGGAGGTGAGGTGACTGTGGTGCTGACTGACCTTGACCCTGGCACGCACACTGACAGCCTTGGAGGGGTACCACAGGAGACAAAACACGTGCTCCGGCCACTTGGTACGAGTCGCACCGACCACACGCACAACCTCTCTCTTCCTTCTTCTGTCCAGGAACGCGCTGTATACCACGAACTTATCCCTGCCACACACATTCACATCAGCCACAGTGGCCAAATTGATGATTCTGTTACCAGATGTCGTGATCATAGAAAACTACCCTGCAAACAAATTATATACATTTCGACGTGTCTTGTGGCCACGGTGGCCTAATGTACTTCCTCGGGTTCAGGACTGGGCGTTTGTGTTCGTCTTGTCTGGGTGCCACACGTCGACGTACATTTACGACAATTACACAAAAAACAAAGCGACTGGGGATTACACGAATTAGCCAAATTAAAGGGGGGAATGTTTGGTGCAGTGGCGAGGCGATAGACTTGCCATTGTACCAAACATTTTTATAAAAAAAATGGTCCGACCATTCGCCTCCCACCCAGGCGATCCGGGTTCGATCCCAGGCGGGGTCGGTCTCCGATTTTCGCATGTGGGAATCGTGTCGGACGTTGCCGCTGGTCGGCGGGTTTTCTCGGGGATCTTCCGTTTTCCCCGCCCCTTCATTCCGGCGTTGCTCCATACCCACCTCATGTCACCCCTTACCAGCGCTACTAAAGACCTCGGTGTTAAGAGTGCGTGGTAGATAAATAAACGCTGAAATCATCAATTGATTCTTACGCTTTTTTCGAAGCCTATATGGATAAAATACTCAATGACAATCCTAGATAATTTTGTTTGCCAACTTTATGAGTAAATATTTATCCTAAATTACTAATTCGTTTCGCGTGATCTCTTGCGCCGCAGTTAAATGAACGAGGTTCCGGCGTCAGAGATTGTGCCTCAAAAGTTCGTAACACTGGAAACAGATTTGTTTAAAAAGTTGGCTAAAACTATTGTCTAGGATTGCTATTGTTTAACTTTCGCAAATTCGCTTGAAGAAACCTACAGTTATAAATTAAGGCTTTTAGCGTTGTATTATGTACCACGCCCCCTTAAGCGCTGACCAAAATATCTCACTCACTCGACAAATCTTAAAGTTGGTATTTTCTACAGATATTTGGCCATTCAATGGTAAACTTGCAAATATTATTTTCTACAATTAACTTACGTCGAATTGTTATACATTTTATTTTATGAATGTGACAGCCATGTCTTCTCAAATTACAAATTCGTACACGACCAGTAATAACAAACTTGTCTTGTTATTAGTAGGCCCATATTGCCAAGAAACATAGTTATAACATTTTCAACAACTTTGCAGTCCTGGACGCTGCCAGGTTCGTTTTGGATGGAGGGCTTAGATAAATATATGAATTAAATTAAATTTTTTAATTCATTACAGTCTCCATAAAACACTATACCTACCGGGTGTTCCAGGAGTAGTCGTCAATAAAGAGGCCGGTAATAGAGGGGCCCAGGACCTACCAAATAAACCAAACTTGTGTAATCCGATTCGCAGCCGTCTAGGAATTAACTGTACCCTACCATGAGCTTAACATTTACTGATGGTAGAAAAAGTAGTTATCCATGTGGAACGAAGTTTCTACACACCAAAGGTGATAAGTGTCGTCACATTTAAATACACATTTCATGTCACTGAGTGTACAGCTTCGTGGGGTATAAAAATCACTTTCACAAAAGTTGTGTTTGGTTCTGAAAGATGCCTTAAGTTTGCACGAGGTAAAAAAATATCAATGGGTCACATAAATGATAACCCGCTATTAGAAAAACTGCCCCATAGTATGACCAATTAATTAGTAAAAACCAGTATTTTAAATTAACAAATGTCGATGCAGTAAATGTGAAAACATAACGAAATGCAGAAAATTCACGCAATGTAAAATCAGCTATAATGTTGATATTAGTATGTGAATAAATAATGAAATGTAACTTTGTTATAATTAAATTATTACACAATGTTTGTAATTATTAAAATGTATTTTAATGTAATTTGTTTAATTTGTGAGGATAAAGTGAAATATTAATAAAATGTATAATAGTCATTCATTTCATGAAACAAAATTTATATTATCGAAATGGAAAAGTTAAGATAAACGAATTACATTACCAGACACCCTTACGTAGTTGCTGCTTCATATTGATAGCGTCCGCGGTTATGTAGAGGCTAGTACGCTCGCCTCCTATCAAAACGAACTGGGTGTAATAGCTGAATAGCCTTACAAGCTGAATTTCTGCATGTGGGAATTGTGGCTAATACATGATGATGGGCTGTGGAAGGTTTGGGGGTGTCCTTCTGGTAATGTAATTAGTTTATCTTAACTTTCCATTTCGATAATATCAATTTTGTTTGATGAAATAAAAGACTATTATAAATGTTATTAATATTTCTTTCATTTTATCCTCACAAATTAAACAAATTACTTTCAAAATACATTTTAATAATTACGAACATTGTGTAATAATTTAATTTTAACAAAGTTACATTTCATTATTTATTCACATACTAATATCAACATTATAGCTGATTTTGCATTGAGTGAATTTTCTGCATTTCGTTATGTTTTCACATTTACTGCATCGACATTTGTTAATTTAAAATACTGGTTTTTACTAATTAATTGGTCATACTATGGGGCAGTTTTTCTAATAGTGGGTGATCATTTATGTGACCCACTGATATTTTTTTACCTTGTGCAAATTTAAGGCATCTTTCAGAACCAAACACAACTTTTGTGAAAGTGATGTTTTACCCCACGAAGCTGTACACTCAGTGACATGAAATGTGTTTTTAAATGTGGCGACGCTAATCACCTTTGGTGTGTACAAATTTCGTTCCACACGGATAATTACTTTTTCCACCGTCAGTAAATGTTAAGCTCATGGTAGAGTACAGGCAATTTTTCTTTAAAAATTAGTAACTTTTAGATGGTTGCGAATCGGATTATACAAGTTTGGTTTATTTGGTAGGTCTTGGGCCCGTCTATTACCCGCCTCTTTATTGACGTCTATTCCCGGAACATCCGGTATATAATATATGTATATGTTAGTGCGTTTAGTTCGTTTTAAAACGTGGTTTATTTTAAAAATATATTTAAATATTATTTTTAACTTTTTATACGGAAAAAGTTCTATTTTTTTATTTTTTATACAAATAATAATTTATTCACAATTATTTCCTCTTGCATTGCGCTTTTATCCATTTATGACCTATAATCAAAGTTTTAAAGTCTCTCGCTCTCATCGGAAAGTTAAACGTGGTACATTAAAATTTTATTATTTTTTAAAAATTTTTTCTTACATTACACTGTCATCCAGTTATGAGCTATGTATAAAGTTTCGAGTACCCAGCTCATTGGGAAGTTAATTTAAAATTGATTTCAATATTTGTACCGAACAAGAGACAAGAGAGCGAGTCAATTGCACTGGTTCTGTACAACATTGTATCAATGTATACCGAATTAGACAAACATACAAGAAAATGTTAAAATATATTATGTAAACATTGTCAAAAAAGTAGACTATGTCGTATTAATATGTGACGTCATACTCCTAGCCAATATTTTATGTGTGAGTAGTCTGGGCCATGTAAATGCATTAGTATGTATATAGGACATACTACAGGAAGGAATCTAGGACTGATTGCTGGCAAAGCTTACAAGGATATTATTAGTTTAGGATATTCACTTTAAGATGAGCACTTTTGATACATTAGTTATTTTTCTTTCAGTTATCCTCCCGCCATCAGTTTAGGAGTAAGCATTAAACACAACGTACAGCTTTCACCGTACTCAATCTCAATAGGTAACGTCTGAGCCTACACTAAAGCAGATATGTTATTTTTGTATTCATAATTGTAACACTACAGCCTTAAATAGTGCTCATTTGATCTCCAACAGCCCATAAAAGAGGTGTTCGGGAGTATGTAGGAAAAGTGGGAGGTATATACTTGGTGCCCTACGATGTCTCTGGTCGGTGGGTTTTCTCAAGGATCTCCCGTTTTCCCCACCTCATTCATTCCGCCGCTCCTCAGTTGTAGGACCTCAGTCGCTGTCATCCTCCAGGACAAGCAGATGCCTACGAGAGCCCAGTGAGTAAGTCTACATCCGGGTAAGAAGTTTAACGGCCCTCTAACAACGAGGTCTCAAGAGCAGATGAGGGTGGAATGAGATGAAGGAACAACACAATAGATATACTCGAGTCTTGATTCAAACTCAGGATCTCTCGCACGGTAGGCCGGCGCCTAACATACTACGCTACGGAGGCCGGCGTGTGTATTCCGTGGTGTGCTACCCTAGCCCACGGTGTCGGGTACCGTCCTCATACATGTAAGTATAATACCTGGTGCCATGGACCGGCTGCCAGACACCGTCCCGCGGTGGCATGTCAGGGCGTGACACCTTCATAGGGCTCTCCAGCGACGAGGCGTTGTTCTGTCCCCGCTTGTTAGCCGTATTACCAGGGACCTGCAACCAACAGTTCAGGACGAAAGTTTCATATAGTTCTCCTTGATACATATAGTAGAAGAATTCTCCCATTGGTGAAGCGTAAAGTGTTCCAAGGCAAGCGGTGATTAGCAATGACTAGGGCCACGAAGTTTTCGCGAAAATATTTCTGCATCACTTTGTTTCAGTGCCTTGCGTGCATACCAGCAGCTCTAGTTTATGGTTATGGGCTGTGTATTCTTGGCATAGTCAAATGCAAAACGTCTCTGCACAATCAGAAGAACGTTTACTGCGACACCAGACGTCTGTGACTTGCGGAAAACCTCCCCAATGCGCTGATAGTTAAAACATCCTATCACTGGCCACAAAGCAGAACTGCAGGTGCGCACATAAGGCACTAAAACAAAGTGGTGCAAAACTCTTTTCGCGAAAACTTCCTGCCCTTAGCCATGACTAGTTATGATGGCTTATCGTGGGAAAACTTAGCTGGAAGCTGAGTTTATACGGACGTTCCGCTTATCAAGAGATTACTGGCTTTCGCTTGTACGTGGAGCTGTTGCCCTATTTGACTGAACCAATAAGAACCCTGCTATTGTAATATTTGATGCCTATCATTGGTCTGCAGACAGCTACGTTGTGTCAGACGCATAACACACAACATGTCGTAAGAAACCACAGTGTTTTCAAGGGTATGTTGGCACGAAACATTTTCGCGATATACCATCATCTCCAGCAATGACTACATAAATCTCTCAGTTGAATTGGAAACATTTCATTGTTAGGCGCAGGTACACTCCACAGCAAGCAGTGTGTAAGAAGTGAGGAACAAAGTCCCCAGTAATACCACTCAACTGCCACATCATGCTCAATGTCGGATCTTATGCCACTTGCCTTGGTACAATTCCATGCTATGTCAGTGTCACTACCGTAATGTTTTAATCTTGTAAGCGGTTTTTATTCCCCTCCATATTAATTTGTCTCACGCTACAAATCATAACGTAAATACATCTAGAACCGGGAGGCTCCGAGATGAGCCTGCTCTGGAATGAACGCTTTTGCTGTAGAATCTCTTGTTTACCTACATTCTATGACATTCCTTTGTTTCAAGAGCATGTTAAATAAACCATTGCGATGCTCTTGTACAAACAGCGTGACTAAGCCAGAGCTGGGTTCAGAGAGCGAACCAGGTGTTTGGCGCAGTGAGTTGGCGTTTATTCTCTTCACATAGTGGCTAAAACCATCACTTGTTCTGACACACACCACTGACGACATTGTTAACACGTGTGTTCTCGTCTTTCGCCTGCCCAGCTGTGTCCACGTTATCGGGCCTTACTTGAATACAAATAGAAAATCATATATTCACTTCGCCACTACAACGTCACGTGTAATACTTTATCTCGCTTTCGCACGCAATCGTCATCGGCAATACTGTCTCATTTTTACTCCTTCGTGTAGGCCTATGCAAAGTTAATGAAGCAAATCACCAATTATTTTCCAATCCACTTGTATCCCACGCATACTACCAACTAACAGTATCGCCACAATTACTGCCATATGGGCTTGACCTCCAATGTGTATATGTAAAAAATTTTGCTCAATGCAACAATTTATTATTATTATTATTATTATTATAGATCATACAAATTTCTTAACACTAATATTAAATATTTTGGCACGAACTTTTTAAAATAGGCTTACATTTTCCCCCAACATCATTACGTTCTGAGTACTCTCGAGTAGGCTTTCTTTAAAGTTTATGTTCCTTATTTCATGTACGACGGTAAACAAGATGGCTAGTTGTAGTCCCCAGACTAGATCATTGCAAACTCTAAAACAAGGCTAAACATAGTCTGTGTTAAGTGTGAAAAGGTTGTAGTCTGTTGATCGATTTCCTTGTTCTATTTCGTAAAAAAAAAAAAAAAAAAAAAAACGATACATAGACATACGTAACAGTACAATATTTCTGAGACATGGTCGTGATGTCCTGCAAAATTATATGGCGATAAATTGCATATGTTATTCGTACGGACAGGAAGTTTACAAGAAAATATATTTGCAGCCCTTTGTTTCAATGTCTTACATGCACATCTAAAAAGATTATAATTGTACTTTAGGCGGGTTCTAGTGTTATTTATATAATGTAAAGTAATAATTACGATTTCAGGAATTTAAGGGCATTTTACAGGTTCGGATTGTGTCACTATCAGCCAGAGTGCGTGGCTCGCCCTGAAGAACTCTCGAGCCAGTGATAAAACGTTTGCCTAGTAGCAGATATCCTATAACTAGAGATGATGGTATATCGCGATTTGTTTTGTGCTACTACATTATTGAAGATGCTGCCCTTCCTTGCAATATACATAAACGGATGAGATATACATTGCACAAGGCTCAGTCAAATAAGGTAATCGTTCCACACACAATCGAAAGCCTCATCTTTTGGTAAGCTAAACGTGAGCTTAAAACCCAGCAAACAGTCAAGTTTTCCCGCAATAAATCGTTATCTGTGCTTATAATGTTGTCACACGTCATACAGAAGGCAGCTGATGCACTAAACAACCTAGCGTGTCACAATTTGTAGAGAAGTCCTCGCATGCCGCATAAACGCTGTTGTAGCACGTCCCGCGTATTATTATTTCCGCGAAACTACGGAACATGTTCCCAATATGTTTACCTATTAAAATAACACACACTTAAAACTATGCTTCATGATTTCAGTAGCACTGCACGCCTATCAGAAGCACGCGTTTACTTTTACTTGAAATAACTAAACAGTAAATACTATTTTCTTAGATTGTTGTATTTGGAAAACCAGCAATCTGATTCATAAAACAGAAAGAAAAAAGCTTTCGTGCCACTTAAAATTATAGTTTACACAAATAAATCCAAACTTTCGCCGCTTATACCCCCATAAATCAATAAACTAGATGGCCGCATGCATATGCTTGCCCCGACGTATGTATAGTAATCGGGCCTTACAATGGGAAGGGGGCCCCGAGAAAGCATCGTCCACCATGATTCCCATATGCGAAAATTTGGGGACCAAACCCACCGGGAATCGAGCCCTTGGTGAAAGGCTAGCGGTCTAACCGTGGTCCTTTATATTCCTGTAAAACTGCGCATCAGTTAAGTGTTTTGCGCATAATGAGGAATTTACATTAGAGCTTCGCGGCGCGGCGCGGCCGACACTGATGAACATCGAGCGTATGAGAAGCCTTACAATGAAAGTCCTAACTCCCAGGTTACATGCCGAGATCGTAATTTTTCGCCGAAGACGTACGAGGTAAGCAAATGCATGGCAACAAATGTCCCCTCAACGTCAGAACACTCGATGTAGCACAATTTTAATTTTTATTTTAAAATTAATTATTCTGGTTGCTTGATTGTTTGCAACACTTACAGTGCAGTATTTTCTCAATAAATTGAACGTAACATTGTCCAGTTAAATTAGCATGCAACCTGCATGCGTTGGCACGAGGGAATTTTACTTAAAAATTTACAAACAGTAATGGAGTGTCAACAATGACTCGTAAAGACCTCAGAATTGCTATTTTTAATATAAATGTTACACTTAAGTTTTCAACATACAACCTTTTTATAATTACATGCGTTAGTACAGATGCTTTATTTCAATTCGTCATTATTTTACTGTAACATTTTTTTTACCTATATGTTGACCGACAGAGGTGTAAAACTTCGGCAATATTCAGTTAAATATTAGTTTTTCCTGTCCCAGTTACCAGGGCCTGAGAATGAAATTCACATTTGAGCGTTATTAGCGAACATCGTCGATGTCCACTGTACTGCTACCTGGTGTCGCGTATACTTTTTGAAATTTTCGACTGCAAAAGATGCACGTAAAACATAACATAAACACAGTCGTAAATAACTCTAACCAGAAAACTATAATAAAAATATAGGCTTCGTTGTCATATTTAACTGAACAAAACCATTGTGATGATTTATTTGATACACTACAAATACTTAAATGATTTCATAATTAATCCATTAACTTCCCTTCGGGCTGTAGGTGTAAGCTCAAATATTGATAAAACTTTTCTTCTTCTTCTTCTTCTTCTTCTTCTTCTTCACCTTGGCGACCGACATCTTGAAATCCAACGTCTGCGATGGCTTCGAAGAGCGTGACGCACGCCGCCAGCGTCAAAGTTCTGATTGGCTAGCAACGCGAAGCTCTACTGTGAATCCCGCCTGAAGGTGGTATTATTATTGATACCCGTTCCAGTGTCGCTCTTATCGATTCGCTCTTGTCTTGCCTCAGGCCGGGAAAAATACAAGGACTTCTCTAGAACGCTTTATTCGCAGGTATCAAATGCTGATTTCCAGTTGTTCAACTAAGTTATTTCATTGCATATTCTTAGGTTTTCCTCAGCTACTTTCAGAATCACATTTTTTGCAGTGAACTTGTGGAGTGCGCAAGCACATGCACACACATAAAATAGAAGGTCAAGTAGGAGGGAAGGTTGGTAAACTGCCCCCCCCCCCTCGTCCTCATTTTCTTCAACCTTTCAGTTTGACAGCAAACTTGAACGCCGATCCCGAGCATGATGGACAGAATCCTAGCATTACTCTAACTGAACATATGTAAATTATTTTATTCGTATTTATTTCCCCGAAAATTACAGTATTATATGATTTTGTATTTTGGCTTGATATTGTTCCTCTATCGAAACAAGAGTGATTGACTGGAAATATTTTGTGTCTAGCACTCGTGCGTACGATATGAGATGCGAGCACGGAGCAGTGACAGAATGCAAGGATAATATAAGCGGGAGTATGAAATCCCAAGAACAACCACGCCTAACTTCTTCAGCCACGTTTCTCACGTGCGAAAGTCAGGAATGTTATTAAATACCCTTGAGTCCATCCGGCAGGGCATTTGACCGCGAAATTTCCGGAAAAGATGTAATCCGTCAGGGTTAGGTACAAGCCTAAGCAAGTTAAGGACTCTGCAACATCAGGTGTGTGATGCCCTGCCTTCGGATATAAGTCTACTATAAAATCCACTAAATGGAGCGTTGTCTATGTACCGGACGTTTGATGCGCGGAGACAGTAGAGCGATCAAGTTCAGATTGCCACACACGACTATAATCGCTTCACTTCTATGCGCACCAAACTGGCGAGCAGTCGTTTCCTTTTGCTTGTTTTTTTTTTCCTGTAGAACTCAAAATTGCGAACCTGCAATGTTTTGCAGAAGTTGTGTAGTAATGCTCTACGCATGCTTCCAAGGTTGTGTTTTACGAATCCGTGTGGTATATTTGTAGTTACAGCAGTAAAAAAAAAGCCTTTTCCAGCAATTTTGAGGGGCCCAATATCATGTTTCTAATAAGCGTGCCGCATTTTGAAAACAGAAGCATAGTTTCAATTATATGTTCTTCTATATATATAAAAATGAAAGGAGACTGATTGACTGACTGACTGACTGACTGACTGACATATCAAACTGCAGCCCAAACCACTGGACCTAGAATCGTGAAATTTTTTGTGGGGGTTCCCTTCAGGTCTTAGGCGAGCACTAAGAAGGGATTTTTCGAAATTCGACCTCTAAGTGGATGAAAAGGGGTGAAATGTGTTTCCGAAGAAACGTCGATAGAGCTCGAACCCGACGGCCTATCATCGGGATTTTTACTTTAATAGGACACTCCTAAAAATTCATATTAGCCAATTTAAGGATTTTTCGAAGTTCAACTTTTAAGGGGCTGAAAAGACGTTAAATGTGTTTCCAATCAACTATTGATATCTATCGAACCCTTCGGGATAGAGAGTTGATATTCACTTCAAAATATTGCTTACGTAAATACCCAAAAAGTAGTTTTCGGTTTTTTTTTAAATTCGACCCCCAGACAGTAAAAAGGGGCAAAATGTGTTTTTTATGAATCGTCTATATCTTTGAAACACAATTGGCTATCGTCGTGATTTTAACTTTAATTGGTTACTTTTACAAATGTATATGACAGGACTGAAAGACGTTTCGAAATTCTTTATTTAAAGGGGTGAAAATACGTGAACTGTGTTTTCGATTATCATTCCATATCTATCGAATCAATTGAGATATCGAAGTACTCTTTGCTTTAAATTGGTGCTTTTGTAAGTATCCCAAGTGCCATTTAAAATATATTTTCCGAATTCGGCCCTAAACTGGTTAAAAATGGGGTAATATGAGATTTCGACTCACATTCGATATATATCGATCCCATAGTTTTTTATATAGAGACGTGATTTTTGTTTAGGATTGATGCTTACTCAAATACCTAAAAAGTAATTTAAGGAATTTTCGAAATTCGTCACCTAAGGACGTGAAAAGGGGTGAAAAGTGGTGAAAAGCGTTTTCAATTAATCGTCTATATATCTTGAACCAAGCGGGCTAATGTTGTGTTGTTTACGTCCACGAGGTACCAATAAAGTATTCTAAAACGTGATTCAAGGGTTTTTCGAAATTTACTCTCTTTAGTGGTGAAAAGACCTTGAACCTGTTTTAGATAAATCCTCGATATCTATCGAACCCGTCGAGATATACAATTAATTTTTGCTTCAGGATGATGATTACAGAAATTACCGCAAAACAGTTTTCAGATTTTTCGAAATTCGTTTTCTCAATACTGTGCAGGGGTGATACGTGTTTTTTTAGTGAATGATCGATTTTAATTCAACTGAACGGGCTAGCGATGTGATTTACACTTCAGTTGGATACTTATACAAATGTCTAAGATGTAAATTAAAAATATTTCGAAATTCGACACCCAAAAGGGTGAAAAAACACAAAATTTGTTTTCCATCAACCCACGATATCTATCTAACCAGTAGCGATATTGAGG